>SJYX01010032.1:5125-42949 GCA_006410675.1 Oreotragus oreotragus | reverse complement strand
AAAAAAACTCATGATTTTGTAAAAAGAAGGCAAATAATCAACTAGATTACTGTCTTAATTTAAAACTTGTATAAAAAAAAGAAGCAGACTCACAAAACAAACTAGTGGCTGCCAGTGGGGAGTGGGGGGTGGAAATGAGGGGTGGGGGAGTTGAAGGTACAAACTACTGGTGTAAGATAGGCTCCAAGGATGTACATACAACGTGCGGAATAGAGCCAATATTCTGTAGTCACTGTAAACGGAGTGCAACCTTTAAAATTGTATAAAATATTTTAAAGATGTTTTAAAGTCATTTGTGTGCAGGGCTTTACAAGTTTTAAATGAAATTAATAATAATCCCTTCCCCCAAATCCTGCCAGCATTGTCAACCAAGGAATATAGAACAATGGAGGGATATATGTGCAGAGTTTGGAGGCCAAGCTCTTACAAATGACTAATTTTATTTCCAGCTGACTCACTTCACTGTGTGATGAAACAAGAAAGATATTTTCAGATAAGCAAGACCTGGACAACAGACCACTCATTGACACTTCTAGAAAAAATTGCCTGGAAGCTCACTCAAATGATAGAAAAGTAGAGACACAGGACTTGGGCAACAGCAAAGTGAAGTTGTGAATGGAGGTCTCAAGATCAAAGGCCTTGCCAGAGGAAAACTAGTGACATAACCATGCAAATTGGTTGATGCCATGCCACAGAAGTGGAGATATCTGTGGCGAACTTGAGAAATTCACACCCCATCCACCACTGAAATGCAAATGCTGAAAATGTGCCCACTGCCTCCATCCAGCCCAGAGAGGCACCAATGCTTGATCTCTGCTGTGGAAACATACTAGGATTTCCCTTTCACAGATTCCCATCCCAACAGAGCTGCAAACTTGGACATCAGGCAGATTGTGAAGCCACGAGCAACCTTGACCTTGAGGGGTGACCTGAGTTTGTGCCTAACTCACTTGTTTTACTGCACCACTGGGCATGCATCATGCCACATCCTTTACCAGACAGCTCCCGAGGAATTGAGTACCACTTTTGATGTTGGCTAAAATAACCACGGGTTTTGTTCTATTCAAGGGCTAACTAATAGAGCCTAACATTTGTACATGATTGAAACAATGTGCCAAGAAACCTAAATTTACCCAGCAAAACATATTCTCCCTTTCTAAAGTTACATAGAGAAAAACTGTTGCCAATTTCATTGCGAGATATCTTTGCGATACATTTAAAATCAGTGTTTAACTGGTTCCTTAAATTTTACAATAATCGATGAAGTCTTTTATGCTAATCAGGAAGAAGCAGTACCTACCAAGTATATGATATTTCTGCTGCACAGAATTCTCTATCAAAGGTCTGATTATACTTGCATTAATTATGTTAAAAAATTCATATTGACTGTTGAACTTAAACTAAGTAAAAATTAATAGAAAAGAGAGATAACCAACAAGGACCTACTGCATAACACAGGGCACTCTACTAAATATTCTGGGATAACCTATATGAGAAAAGAATCTAAAAAAAGAATGAATCCATGTAAATATATAACCAAATCACTGTGATGTATACTGAAACTAAAACATTATAAATCAACTATACTCCAATAAAATTAAAATTTTTAAAATCAAGAAAATAGAGCAAAATATCTATTTTGTAAAATTCTGGATTATTTTCTATCTTAAAATTTCTATGTTCAAAATTTTCTACATATGTAGTTTTTATAGATAATCCAGTTGGTAATTTTAAGTATCACTCTAAAATTTGGGCAATGGATACAGATGAGCTTAAAATGAGAAATTATCTTTCAATAATTTATTTATAACAATGCATCATAAAGGATAATAAAAGAAATAAAGTTATAATCTGATCATTTGAAATGCAGATACATCATTTTCTCAGAATAGCTTGACTGGAATTAATGGCACAGTTGTTCATACACTCTGAATATCCAAAACTCTAATTACCAGTCAATGTGTGAAACACATTTTGTTTGAACCTTTTTTATGAAAGGACACCAGTGAAAAAGAAAGTTAAGATGAGACCTTTCCTCAAGACTTTTGCAAAAAATAAATTCTAAATTATTAAAAAGGTGAATATTAATGTCAATAAGAAAGAAGAAAAGGTGTATCATTAAATATATGTGTGACTATGTTGCACATTCCAAATGTAAACAAAGGGAAAAGGATAGAAATCCAAAATACCAATAGATGAAACTACAGATATGAAGATTTTTGCCAGCATTGTTAGGTAAAATCTTGAACGATCGATAAGATGCCCATCTCAGTAGAAAAACATGCAAAGTACATAAAAACAAATTCATAGATGCACCAATTCAAACCTCAAATTAAACATCAGCACAATGCCTCTTTTTTATTTTTAATGTTTTTGCCTAGAAAATTGACAGATTTTAAAAAATGTTAATATCTTATTCTGGTATGTATGCAGGGAGTTTGATCAGTGTCTACTCTGCTGATAAGAGCAAATTGCTATTTTTATGAAAGCAACTACTCACTACGAGTCTCAGGTTTTCTTTTCATAGCTTTGGTTTAGTAATTTCACATCAAGGAACTTCTACTAAGGATATAATCAGATCTCTGTCTATGTATCTATGTATATAGTTAACAACACTTTCATTGTGGTCTCATACCTGGTTTATAGAGCTATCGCTCAGTTGTGTCCGACTCTTTGCGACCCCGTGGACTATAGCCCACCAGGCTCCTCCATTAAAAAAACTCATGATTTTGTAAAAAGAAGGCAAATAATCAACTAGATTACTGTCTTAATTTAAAACTTGTATAAAAAAAAGAAGCAGACTCACAAAACAAACTAGTGGCTGCCAGTGGGGAGTGGGGGGTGGAAATGAGGGGTGGGGGAGTTGAAGGTACAAACTACTGGTGTAAGATAGGCTCCAAGGATGTACATACAACGTGCGGAATAGAGCCAATATTCTGTAGTCACTGTAAACGGAGTGCAACCTTTAAAATTGTATAAAATATTTTAAAGATGTTTTAAAGTCATTTGTGTGCAGGGCTTTACAAGTTTTAAATGAAATTAATAATAATCCCTTCCCCCAAATCCTGCCAGCATTGTCAACCAAGGAATATAGAACAATGGAGGGATATATGTGCAGAGTTTGGAGGCCAAGCTCTTACAAATGACTAATTTTATTTCCAGCTGACTCACTTCACTGTGTGATGAAACAAGAAAGATATTTTCAGATAAGCAAGACCTGGACAACAGACCACTCATTGACACTTCTAGAAAAAATTGCCTGGAAGCTCACTCAAATGATAGAAAAGTAGAGACACAGGACTTGGGCAACAGCAAAGTGAAGTTGTGAATGGAGGTCTCAAGATCAAAGGCCTTGCCAGAGGAAAACTAGTGACATAACCATGCAAATTGGTTGATGCCATGCCACAGAAGTGGAGATATCTGTGGCGAACTTGAGAAATTCACACCCCATCCACCACTGAAATGCAAATGCTGAAAATGTGCCCACTGCCTCCATCCAGCCCAGAGAGGCACCAATGCTTGATCTCTGCTGTGGAAACATACTAGGATTTCCCTTTCACAGATTCCCATCCCAACAGAGCTGCAAACTTGGACATCAGGCAGATTGTGAAGCCACGAGCAACCTTGACCTTGAGGGGTGACCTGAGTTTGTGCCTAACTCACTTGTTTTACTGCACCACTGGGCATGCATCATGCCACATCCTTTACCAGACAGCTCCCGAGGAATTGAGTACCACTTTTGATGTTGGCTAAAATAACCACGGGTTTTGTTCTATTCAAGGGCTAACTAATAGAGCCTAACATTTGTACATGATTGAAACAATGTGCCAAGAAACCTAAATTTACCCAGCAAAACATATTCTCCCTTTCTAAAGTTACATAGAGAAAAACTGTTGCCAATTTCATTGCGAGATATCTTTGCGATACATTTAAAATCAGTGTTTAACTGGTTCCTTAAATTTTACAATAATCGATGAAGTCTTTTATGCTAATCAGGAAGAAGCAGTACCTACCAAGTATATGATATTTCTGCTGCACAGAATTCTCTATCAAAGGTCTGATTATACTTGCATTAATTATGTTAAAAAATTCATATTGACTGTTGAACTTAAACTAAGTAAAAATTAATAGAAAAGAGAGATAACCAACAAGGACCTACTGCATAACACAGGGCACTCTACTAAATATTCTGGGATAACCTATATGAGAAAAGAATCTAAAAAAAGAATGAATCCATGTAAATATATAACCAAATCACTGTGATGTATACTGAAACTAAAACATTATAAATCAACTATACTCCAATAAAATTAAAATTTTTAAAATCAAGAAAATAGAGCAAAATATCTATTTTGTAAAATTCTGGATTATTTTCTATCTTAAAATTTCTATGTTCAAATTTTTCTACATATGTAGTTTTTATAGATAATCCAGTTGGTAATTTTAAGTATCACTCTAAAATTTGGGCAATGGATACAGATGAGCTTAAAATGAGAAATTATCTTTCAATAATTTATTTATAACAATGCATCATAAAGGATAATAAAAGAAATAAAGTTATAATCTGATCATTTGAAATGCAGATACATCATTTTCTCAGAATAGCTTGACTGGAATTAATGGCACAGTTGTTCATACACTCTGAATATCCAAAACTCTAATTACCAGTCAATGTGTGAAACACATTTTGTTTGAACCTTTTTTATGAAAGGACACCAGTGAAAAAGAAAGTTAAGATGAGACCTTTCCTCAAGACTTTTGCAAAAAATAAATTCTAAATTATTAAAAAGGTGAATATTAATGTCAATAAGAAAGAAGAAAAGGTGTATCATTAAATATATGTGTGACTATGTTGCACATTCCAAATGTAAACAAAGGGAAAAGGATAGAAATCCAAAATACCAATAGATGAAACTACAGATATGAAGATTTTTGCCAGCATTGTTAGGTAAAATCTTGAACGATCGATAAGATGCCCATCTCAGTAGAAAAACATGCAAAGTACATAAAAACAAATTCATAGATGCACCAATTCAAACCTCAAATTAAACATCAGCACAATGCCTCTTTTTTATTTTTAATGTTTTTGCCTAGAAAATTGACAGATTTTAAAAAATGTTAATATCTTATTCTGGTATGTATGCAGGGAGTTTGATCAGTGTCTACTCTGCTGATAAGAGCAAATTGCTATTTTTATGAAAGCAACTACTCACTACGAGTCTCAGGTTTTCTTTTCATAGCTTTGGTTTAGTAATTTCACATCAAGGAACTTCTACTAAGGATATAATCAGATCTCTGTCTATGTATCTATGTATATAGTTAACAACACTTTCATTGTGGTCTCATACCTGGTTTATAGAGCTATCGCTCAGTTGTGTCCGACTCTTTGCGACCCCGTGGACTATAGCCCACCAGGCTCCTCCATCCATGGGATTCTCCAGGCAAGAGTACTGGAGTGGGTTGCCATTTCCTTCTCCAGGGGATCTTCCCAACCCAGGAATCGAACCCAAGTCTCCCACATTGCAGGTAGATGCTTTAAACTCTAAGCCACCAGGGAAGCCCTCATTTATTAATAGAAAAATTAAATTCATTTTGGTAGTCCATATATTAAAATAGTAAATAGCCATCAAAATGTTTTGAAAAATAGTTGAATAGTGGGAAAATCCTCATAATAAAATGCCAAGAGGAAAAAACTATATGTACAGCATGATTTTAATTATATGAATAAATACTCCAGAATCTCCATCATGGTTATCTCTCAGTCATGATTTGCTGGGAAGTTTTTATTCTACATTTTTTTGTGTATTCTTATTCTATGATGAGTATATCCAAATTCCATAATTATAGGCTATTTTTCTTTTGTAGGTTAGACTTTTGCTCATTCATTCATTCACTTTGTAAATACTCACTGAGTACCTAGCATGGGTAGAGTTGGTATTTAACACCAAGTTCTAGGTAATAAAGTTCATTACTCTGTCTGTAAATTAAATATCACTAAATCAGCAGTCTTAATTATGACATAACTAGTCCAAATTAGAAAACATCAAACCTTTTTAATGATAATATATTCACACCATCAAAAACCACTTAGTAACGAGAGAAAGTGCATAAACCATGGATATACATGTAACAACATGGATGAACCCAGTTCTGTGTATTTTTAACATTTACTTCCATCAAAATTATTCTACTGACAGTGACATCAGCACCACAAAAATGTACTGTTTGGAAGGACTTTGTTTTTTTTTTTTTTTTTAAAGAATAATAATAATGGAATGCCAGAATTCTAAGTAGTCTTGCACATTTTAAAATCTGTCCTTGGCCATGGATGATACTTCCTAACACAACTTGCAGGGTCAAAAAAGACGACCAAGAAAAGCCACTTTCAAGCATCTGGAAAGTGATGAATGCTACAGTTGGAAGTACCGCAGAGGGGTGAGACCCTCCTTGTCAGACGCAATCTGCATGCTTGCCTTGGTGAGCTACCAGGGGAGGAGGTGGGGGAACTCCTGAGCTCTTGGTCCTGCTCTTGGTCCTGGTGCACTGGCCCAGATGCAGGCTTTAAAAGTAAACAGAGAGTGACGGGCACGTGGGAAGCCAGAAGATAAACTTTGGGGCCACTTCCCAGAGTGTGAACTTCCTGAGAAATAAACAATTTAAGACATTTTAATAGATACTTTAAAGATGCAAATTAAGATACTTTAAGGTACAAAATAGATATATTATAAAGTATAATTCAAAATCCATGCATATTTCCTTCAGTAGAATGTAGGTTTTCAGGAAGTTATTAATACTTGGACTTCCTATCCCAGTGCCTGAAAATTATTTTTTTTTTCCCTTTTCATCAGCCACTGGGGAATCTTCACAGAAAAGATGTGGATCACACTCTGTAAGAGGGACCCCAAAGTCCAAACCACATGTGATATCCCAGATGGGGTGGAAGGTTACCCTTGGGAAGCTTCATGGAGCTGGGCACCTGTGGCTTGGGTTGGAGTTCTCACAATGGAGGGGCTGAGAAATGGACACATCGGTAAACGATCTAACGAATGATCCAAGAACTTTACCGCAAGAACCAAGAACCAGACAAAGGTGAGAGTGAAGAGCCCAGAACGATGCCGTCATCTGAGACAAGCCTTGTAGACAAGTCTGTGGGAACCATCCTCAGTTCTTCTAAACATGACCTCTCACCCTCTGACTGCCGGTGCCCCTATGGGCCAGTTTCTTCTCTTTCAAGACTGGAAAATGTACACATCGTTCTCTTAATTCTCTACCCCATCTCCTTCCCCAAGTCAACCATCTCCGTTCCAAATGTGTACAATGTTTGGGAAGACTAAGCTATTTTTAAAAGTGTTGTAAATGATTAAGAACTAAAAGCATAAATGTTGGCATTGTGTGTGCCTGGCCTCTTTTCCTCCCTCCAGAACTAATTCTCAATGTAAAGACAACAGAATAGGGAATGAGCTGGCTTGCAGAAGAGTTCATCTTATTCTTTAGGTAATGATCTAATTTGCCTGCAATTTTTAAAAGTTCATTTACTAGATACATCATGTGTACCATCAGTTTGAAGACCAAATAAGACTTGCTTCTGTACACATCGTTCTCTTAATTCTCTACCCCATCTCCTTCCCCAAGTCAACCATCTCCGTTCCAAATGTGTACAATGTTTGGGAAGACTAAGCTATTTTTAAAAGTGTTGTAAATGATTAAGAACTAAAAGCATAAATGTTGGCATTGTGTGTGCCTGGCCTCTTTTCCTCCCTCCAGAACTAATTCTCAATGTAAAGACAACAGAATAGGGAATGAGCTGGCTTGCAGAAGAGTTCATCTTATTCTTTAGGTAATGATCTAATTTGCCTGCAATTTTTAAAAGTTCATTTACTAGATACATCATGTGTACCATCAGTTTGAAGACCAAATAAGACTTGCTTCTCAGCAGACATGCAAGCAAGCTGAGAGCACTAGGATTATCCAGGGGAGATCAGCAGGCAACTGAGATCAGAGAAGACCTGAATGTCCTTGCGGCTCCAAGGTCCATTTCTTTGGATAAGGATGCTCTGATGAGTTCCTTCTGCCTGAAACCGTCTCCTCATTTTCTAGGACCATTAAAAACATTTTAAAGAGACGACTGAATAGCAGGAGGGAAAATGGCAGCTCTTATAAAAGAACATTAAAAACTGAAGTAATGTTTATGAGGATAAAAGAGGTACCCCAAGCTATTCGGCGAAAGGTGAGTCATTGCTTCTCTTTCCCATCACTCAGTCAAAGTATCAGCGTTAAACCAGGCAAAGATAAAATTGCTTCATCTTGCTTTCCAGTACCTTCAGAGCAGGAGTCCCCAATGTCCAGGATCTAATGCCTGATGATCCGAGGTGGAGCTGATGTAATACTGATAGAAATAAAGTGCACAATAAATGCAATGCACTTGAATCATCCCCAAACCATCCTCTCATCTGTGGAAAATCTGTCTTCCAAAAAACTGGTCCCTGGTATCAAAGTTTGGGGGTCGCTGCTTTAGAGGACCACAGATTCCTTGAAGCTCTTAGCAGAGACCTAGCATGTTTAAGTATATGTACCAAAGACTTTGGGTAAAGCAATACAACTCTGATGACAGAGTTTAGGCATCAGTCAATGAGGAAGAGCTGGAGGGGACACGTTTGCCTTCACTGAGGATGTGATGGTTTGCTCATTTCAGTTCCACATTTTCAGCTCTATCTGATTGCTCATCCCAAGAATCTCACTGACATTTGTTGAAATATTCTCAGCAATATTTTCTACTTTTCATGATCTTCAACCAAATGCGACTTTTCCTCCTTCATTGTAAACTAATTATTATTTTGAGTAGATATGCATGTTCCAATATTTAAGATCGTGACATTGTCACATAGCTATAAGTAGCTTAATAGATTTTTAGTTATTTATATGGCTATGAATACATGCCTTTGCCTTCTATGTGAAATCAAAAACTTATTTCTAAGGATAACCTGGTAAAATGTGCCAAAATTCTGACACAGTGTTATAAAGACTAAAGTATTAACTGCAAACATGATTGGTAACATTCGTGAAAGCAATACTAAAATGAGCTTCCAAGTATAAAATTATAATGTTTCGGTTTTAGTATCTACAAATGGAATCTTATGTATACAGCAGTATATTATTTCAACTGTAATCCTGAAAGTAACAACTGTTTTTTAAATTAGCTATAACTGTTTAAGCAACCAAGACAAACAGAGAAACCAAAAATCACATGGAAAGTGAAAGTTGCTCAGTCGTGTCTGACTCTTTGCAACCCCATGGACTGTAGCCCACTAGGCTCCTGACACAGTGTTATAAAGACTAAAGTATTAACTGCAAACATGATTGGTAACATTCGTGAAAGCAATACTAAAATGAGCTTCCAAGTATAAAATTATAATGTTTCGGTTTTAGTATCTACAAATGGAATCTTATGTATACAGCAGTATATTATTTCAACTGTAATCCTGAAAGTAACAACTGTTTTTTAAATTAGCTATAACTGTTTAAGCAACCAAGACAAACAGAGAAACCAAAAATCACATGGAAAGTGAAAGTTGCTCAGTCGTGTCTGACTCTTTGCAACCCCATGGACTGTAGCCCACTAGGCTCCGCTGTCCATGGGATTTCCCAGGCAAGAATACAGGAGCAGGTAGCCATTCCAGTCTCCAGGAGATCCCCAGAGGTCAAGCCTGGGTCTCCCACATTGCAGGTAGATTCTTTACCATCTGAAACACCAGAGAAGTCCACAAAAATTTCCATATCAAGATACTCAACTTACCCATTTTAACTATACAGTGACTGTACTTAAAATCACAAAGAGATTTAAGGGGTGACTCCAAAAAAAAACAAATTAAGACCATAACATTTTGTCAACGGCATTCAAAAGAGAACACAATGCAAATAAGTTGGAAAAATTATTGTGAAATGCTTTTATCTCATAGAGTGTACTTAAAAGGAAAAAGCCATAGAGTATACTTTAGCTCAGTTAGAATTCAGCAAGCCTTCTACAAAGCTATTCCTCAGTCTTATTTAAATGAAACCCTGAAGCTATGCCTCCTCTTGTTAGCTTGTGCTCCGTACAGAAGAGAAAGCCATGGTAACAGACAAAGTGGAACCGGCATTTGCCAAATGACTCTAATCCATCTTCCCAAAGACCAAGTTCTCATTCATTTCAAGAACTGCAGTCACGAGCAGAAAACCAACAGCAGCAACAAAAATGGCTAACTGGCTGCTTAAACGATGGGCTTTGACCCTGTTCAACCCAAAGCTCAGAGCGATGGGAAAGCGTTTTTAAAAAGGTCAACTGCTGCTGCTGCTGCTGCTAAGTCACTTCAGTCGTGTCCGACTCTGTGTGACCCCATAGACGGCAGCCCACCAGGCTCCCCCATCCCGGGGATTCTCCAGGCAAGAACACTGGAGTGGGTTGCCATTTCCTTCTCCAATGCATGAAAGAGAAAAGTGAAAGTGAAGTCGCTCAGTCTGTCCGACTGTTCACGACCCCATGGACTGCAGCCCACCAGGCTACTCCGTCCATTGGATTTTCCAGGCAAGAGTACTGGGGTGGGGTGCCATTGCCTTCCCCGAAAAAGGTCAACACTCAATACGAAAATAGATGCAAAGATTTGTGTGCCTTGAATAAGTAACGTATTCTAAACTCAAATGTCTCATTAATTTCTTAGAATATACCACAGCAACTTCATGTGCCAGAATTGAAAGAAACCCATTTTCCTATAAAATCATTTGACTTGGTACCTTTATTCAGTTTCAGTAACCTTCCATCTGTTGAAGAAACTTGGATTCATCCTTGAGGCGTTTCCATCTCTCAACGCAACACCTAATTCATTAGCAAATGTTGTCTAATCTTTACCTTTTATGTTAGGGCTACTTGGCACCACCCTCGCTGGTCCAAACTTCCATCATCTTTCATCTGGATTACTTAAAAAAAATAATAAAGCTCCTTATTTCCAACTGTTCTCCATTAGTCTATTCTCAATCCTGCAGCCTTTTAACAGTTATCGAGACTGCCATTCCTTTGTTCAAAGCCATGAAATAGAAGAAGTAGCTTTCCATGTCAGTCCAGGTAGAAGCCAGTTCCTCTAACACCTTGAGATCAGTCTCTCTTACCTCCCAGCTCATCCCCTGATTTTCCATCCCTCTCTCCTGCAGTAACTCGCCTTATGTTTCATGAAATCCATGCCCCAACTTGAAACCTTTGCTCAGGGCATCCTTTCATGCTGGAATGCTCTTTCCTCCTGCCCACACGGTGAACTCACTTATGACTTCCAAATGTTTACCCAAATATCATCCGACCCATGAGGCTGACCCTGCTGAAAAGTGTAGTATACCCACACATTATATCCCTGGGCTGCATTTCTTTCCTTTGCACTCATTGACTTTTAACACGCTCTATACTCATTTATGCAATTCTTCTTGGTCCACTACAGTACAAACTCCATGTCAATAGGATGCTCTGGCCTGTTTTGATTCACAGATATATCCCGAGCATCGAGAATTAGCTGTCAGTCTCACACACACAGAAAACAAACTTCTGCTTACTGAAGGGGAAACGGGGAGGGATAAATTGGGGATTTGTGATTAACAGATACACACTGCTACATGTAAAATGGATAAAGAACAGGGACCTGCTGTATGGCACAGGGAAATATCATCAGTCTCCTCTATTAATAATAACCCATCACGGAAAAGAATCTGAAAAAGAATAGATATAAATACATAAATGTGTAACCAAGTCACTTTGCTGTCTCCCTGAAATATTGTATATCTTTACTTCAGTAAAAACATGTTTGTTGAAAAAAATTAATGAATAAGCATTTATTTTTCTTTCTTCCATTTAACTTTCCTACTTAAAAAAAAGCATTTTTAGTTACATACTTTCTTTTCATTTGCTAACAGGCATTCAAAGAGGGAAATATATACACCAGTAATTAAAACAACTTGTATTATTTGCTGACAATTTCAAAATAAGGCACAGAATGAAGGCTGGTTCTGATAGAGGCAGATATCATTATAATAATGGTATGAGTTATATATAGTCAAAGGAAGCAGGAAGTTTTTGGAGCAATCACATTAGAAAAATGGCAACAGCAAGGGCTTTGAAGATGTATTCCCCAGACAACTTACAATCAAAATCAGCACAAGAGAAAACACACTTTCAAGGAGGGACGCCTCCTCATCCAGGTGTGAATTTCCTCATTTACATGTTGGATGGATCGCTTTTTAAGTGAAATGATGTTGATAGTCCCAACCACAAAGAGCTACACAGGCAAAAATGGCTCCCAAAACACTCACTAATATTGATTCCCAAAGCCTCCTACTATCACCATGTCTGGTCTTTATTCTTTAAGTGGAAAGTTCCTACAAAATCCCCAAGAGTTATCCATTCACTGTACTTGAAATTCTCATAGGAAGTTCCACTGACCACACTAACAAAGTTAAACAAAGGAAGTTAGAAATTAGTAAAACAGGCCTTACCCCTTATCATCTTTTCTCTGCACACTCTGCTATGTACTTTTTATATACTTTTTACTCAAGACAATTCTACTTTAATTAAAGCTAAGTTTCTCTCTTTTTCTTTTTCTTTCCCCTCACTCTTGTGTGTGTATGTGTATGGAGTGTGTGTGTGTCTCTCGTGTGTGGTGTATGTTCCAGTGAGGTACAATGATTTATAAACCTCCTTGTATGTACCAAGCACCATGCTTAACCCCAATTCATTTAATCTGAAAATAATCCTTAAATGAAAGTTCATTTGCCCATTATCCTTCAGCTGATAACTGCTGGAGAAATTATTTGATCTAAGTTTGGTAACTTAACAATCTTATGTTGTTTTTTCTAAACTACCTGTTAGAAACAATGGGAGTGATGACACTCCATTTTCTGATTAATTATTAAGAGAAGAACTCTGACGTGATAAACAGTGACTACGACACGGTTTAGGAATGTAAGACAAAAGCGAGTTCCTGATTTGATATCTGGAACAATAGAACTGAGTTCCCTGGTTTCTCAGAGAATAA
This sequence comes from Oreotragus oreotragus, assembly GCA_006410675.1. Taxonomy (NCBI): domain Eukaryota; kingdom Metazoa; phylum Chordata; class Mammalia; order Artiodactyla; family Bovidae; genus Oreotragus; species Oreotragus oreotragus. The sequence goes on along the minus strand of SJYX01010032.1, from coordinate 29,903 downwards.
TATAATCCTGGGGAATTAGTAATTATGTTGATTCAGGTGAGAATGAATGTCCTCTGGTAGGATGAAAAGCTTGGGTACCCAGAGACCTCTGCAGTAAAACCCTACTTTTTCTTTGGTATTGGAAAATCAGAATTTCCTTATCTGAACCTTGAGGTATTCATTCATAAGTTGCAGAGGAGAACACAACTTAATGACTGAACAAACATACACAGTTGAAAATATTAAAAGGAAAATCATTCTACCTCATGCATAAAGGAAATGATGAAGACAAGCTTAAAAAAGAGATAAGAAACCATCTTTAGTATCAACTCTTAGAATTTTGTTTTAGTAGCTGCCTTGACAATCAAACTTCCCAGCTCTATCAAATTGTAGCTAAATATAAATTGTTGTTTTATATGTATTTATTTCCCTGGTGGCTCAGACAGTAAAGAATCTGCCTGCAATGTCAGAGGCCCGAGTTTGATCCCTGGGTCAGAAAGATCTGCTGGAGAAGGAAATGGCAACCCACACCAAAATTCTTTCCTGGAAAATCCCATGGACAGAGGAGCCTGGCAGGCTACAGTACACGGGGTCCAAAGAGTTGGACATGACTGAGCAACTAACACTTTTTTTTAACTTTTCATGTATTTACTATCCAAGTTCCCAGAAGCAGGAAAAAGGGCAGGCTACCATTTTGAAACATTGATCAATATAGAGATCAATCAATAGTTAGAAGGACTCTGAATGTAAAGTTGTGATGAATGACAAGTCTTGATTAAAAACTAAAGCCAATTCTTTTCTAAAACCAAATTTTCATAGGCAGTGGTTGATCTCAACTTTAAATGCAATTTGCTAGCTTAATTTCAATTCAAATTAAATGTAGACTCTTAGAACTGACTGGTACCTCAGACGTAATTTCATCACATCTCTACATTTTATACATGAGAATGTAAGTGACTTTNTTGGGGTCCTATTCTGTTGCTTAGCACATCAAGCACTTAAATGGCCAAACTAGGTGGCATCCATGTCTTAGTTTTCGTGTCAGTCACTTAAAGGGCCCCCTGGCTGGGGGTCCTTCTCTGTTACTTGACACATCAGGCACTTATAAGTGCCCCTGGCTGGGCTCCTCCTCTTTTGTTCAGTGCATCAGGTGCTGAAATGGCCACCCATGTTGGGGTCCTTTTTTGTTGCTTGGTGCATCAGGCACTTAAAGGGCCCACCTGGTTGGGTCCCAACCCTATTGCTCGATGTATCAGGTGCTTAAATGGCCCCCCACCTGCAGTTGGGGGGTCCTTCTCTGTTGCTTGGCATGTCAGGAACTTAAAGGGCCCCCTGCCTGGGGTCCTTTTGTGTTGCTTGGCATGACAGGCCCTTAAATGGCCACCCTGCCTGGGGTCCTCCTCTATTTCTTGGTGCATCAGAAGGTTAAATGGTCACCCTGGCTGGGGTCCTTCTCTGCTGCTTGGCGCAGCAAGCACTTAAACGTCCTCCTTGTTGGTTGTTGTTGTTCAGCCACTAAGTCGTGCCTGACTCTCTGCAACCCCATGGACTGTATCCTACCAGGCTCCTCTGCCCATGGGATATCCCAGACAAGAATAGTGGAGTGACTTTCCATTCCCTTCTCCATCTCCTGGTTGGGGTCCTTTTCAATTGGCACACCAGGCACTTAACGGTCCCTCTGACTGGGGTCCTTCTCTGTTGCTGTGTCAGGTGCTTAAATGTCCACCCTGGCCAGGGTCTTTCTCTGTTGCCTGGTGTGTCATGTGCTTAAGGGACACCCCCCCCTTAATTGGGGGTCCTTCTCTGTTGCTCGGCACCTTAAGCACTTAATGGGCCATCCTGGCTTGGGTCCTTGTCTATTGCTTGTCATTCCATGTGCTTAAATGTTCCCCCTGGCTGTGATCCTTTTCTGTTGCTTGGCGTGTCAGGTGCTTAAATGGCCACCCTTGCTAGGATCCTTCTCTGTTACTCTGTGCATCAGGCACTTAACGGGCCACCCTCTCTAGGGTCTTTGTTGTTCAGCTGCTGGTGCTGGCATTTGAGGAGAGAGAAGCTACAGTGAATGTTCCACCCCCTGCACGTGGCTCAGCAGTATTGCCTTGCCTCCAAGGCTGCCCGGTTTTCCTCCAGAAGCATTTCCCTCCACGGTCTCCTCCCTCACATCCCCTCGGGCCATCTCCCCACAGTCAACAGCAGACCTCACCCCGAGATTGCTCTCCAATACCTATGCTGCAACTCCCAGCCACTGTGCTTTCTAAGGGACTTGCATCCTTGTCCAGCATTATGTGCAGCTGTGACAAGGATTGTTTGTGTGATTCTCATTGCATTCAGACTGTCACAGATCAGCTGCTTCACTCTCAGCCTCAAATGCTTCTCTGTTCCAAACAATGCCCCAGTGTGGGGATCTAATCCCTGCTTCAGTTCCTCTCACACACAGCCACCCCCTGCCAGATGCAAGTCCAGTCCTGCTCACTCTCATCTTTTTCCCACCTCCTTCCTTCGTCCTACCAAATTTTGCATGGGTCTATGTATTCTTTTCTGGCAACCAGGTACTCATGCCCACTCTCAGATGGTGTTCTGCAATATCTTCTGTGTCTGAAAGTGTATTCGTGATGTATCCATGGAGAGAGATGTATTCCAGGTCCACCTACTCCTCCGCCATCTTATTCTCCCTTTTCCCCCACCTCCAAACACAACCACACCATGGGATTACAGCTTCAACATATGAATTTGTTGAGGGACATAAACAGTCAGTCCATAACAACCATGAATACAATGCAGTAATTTTAAATCAGGAAATTTAACATCAGTGTATTATCTCATTTGTTTTTACCAATTCTGGTCCTGGATCCAATCTAGGATCACACACTACATTAATAGTCATGTCTCTTTTTGACACTATAACACTCCTAGAGGAAAACATAGGCAGAACACTCTCTGACATAAATCACAGCAATATCTTTTCAATCTATCTCCCAGAATAAATGATATAAAAGCAAAAATAAACAATTAGGTCCTACTTAAACCCAAAAGCTTTTGCAGAGGGGAAAGAAATAATAAACAAAGACTGTCTACAGACTAGGAGTAAATATTTGCAAATATCTAACTGACAAAATGGAGAAGGAAATGACAACCCACTCCAGTGTTCTTGCCTAGAGAATCCCAGGGACGGGGGAGCCTGGTGGGCTACTACCGTCTATGGGATCGCACAGAGTCAGACACGACTGAAGTGACTTAGTAGTAGTAGTAGTAACTGACAAAATTTACAAACAGTCCATGATACATAACAGCATCAAAACAACCCAATCAAAAAATGGGCAGAAGACCTAGACATTTCTCCAAAGAAGACATATAGATNTGGGCTACTACCGTCTATGGGATTGCACAGAGTCAGACACGACTGAAGTGACTTAGTAGTAGTAGTAGTAACTGACAAAATTTACAAACAGTCCATGATACATAACAGCATCAAAACAACCCAATCAAAAAATGGGCAGAAGACCTAGACATTTCTCCAAAGAAGACATATAGATGGCCAAGAGGCACATGAAAAAATGTTCAACATTGCTAATTATTAGAGAAATGCAAGCCAAAACTACAATAAGATATCACCTCACACCAGTCAAAATGGCTATCATCCAAAAATCTACAAACAATAAATGATGGAGAGAAGGGAACTATCATACACAGTTGGTGGGAATGTAAATTGGTACAGCCACTATGGGAAACAGTGTGGAGGTTCCTTAAAAACTAAAAATAGAGTGGCCATATGACCCTGCAGTCCCACTGCTGTGCATGTATCTGGAGAGAAACATGATCTGAAAGGATACATACACCCCAGTGTTAATAGCAGCACTGTTAACAGTAGCCAAGACACGGACGCAATCTAAATGTCCTTTGACAGGAATGGATAAAGATGTGGTACATATATACAAAAGAATGTTGCTGCTGCTGCTGCTAAGTCACTTCAGTCGTGTCCGACTCTGTGTGACCCCATAGACGGCAGCCCACCAGGCTCCCCCATCCCTGGGATTCTCCAGGCAAGAATACTGGAGTGGGTTGCCATTTCCTTCTCCAATGCATGAAAGAGAAAAGTGAAAGTGAAGTCGCTCAGTCTGTCCGACTGTTAGCGACCCCATGGACTGCAGCCCACCAGGCTACTCCGTCCATTGGATTTTCCAGGCAAGAGTACTGGGGTGGGGTGCCATTGCCTTCCCTGACAAAAGAATGTTACTCAGCCATTAAAAATAATGAAGTAATGTTATTTGCAGCAACATGGATGGACCCAGAGACTGTCATACTAAGTGAAGTTAGAGAAGGAGAAAATGACATCCCTTATATATGGAATCTAAAAAGTGATACAACTGAACTTATTTACAAAACAGAAACAGATTCACAGACTTAGAAAACAACCTTATGGTTGCCAGGGGAGGGGGAGGGTCAAGCAGAAGAGATAGTTATGGAGTTTGGGATGGACATGTACACACTGCTATATTTAAAATGGATAACCAACAAGGACCTACATGGAACTATGCTCAATATTATATGGCAGCCTGGATGAGAGGGGAGTTCGGGGGAGAATGGATACATGTTTATGTATGGCTGAGTCCCTTTGCTGTTCTCCTAAAACTATTCCAATATTGTTTGTTAATTAGCTATGCCTCAGAACAAAATATAAAGTTTTTTTTTTAAAGAGTTTTCAGGTCTGGTCAAGGGAAAATATCTGGCCCAAAGTGGTAGAAGCACACAACAGCTTTAATATAATGCATTGAAAGGATACAGGCAAGAGGATGTCCTCATAGCTGAAGACTTTCCAGGTGTTGAGGTCCTTTAATGGACCAGAACCTGGTGGTCGAGAGTCGATGATAAGAAAGTAAAAGAAAAAAAAAAAAAAGGAAAGTAAAAGAGAGAGAGAGGCTGATATACCCTGGTTTATGCAGAAAACAAATAAAGCTCTTGACACAGGGCTTGCATCGCTCACGAAGGCACTGTGCCCTCTCAAGAGGGTGAAGGCACAGTGTGCCTTCTCGAGAGGGTCTTAGAAGCCTGGGCAGGAGAGTGAGCACAACGGGTTTCTGTGCTCCAGAGAATTAGCCAGAGAGAGAGAGAAAGAAAGAAAGAAAGACACGGGGATCCAAGCTCTGATGGAACAAGGATGTTTTATTCAACATAATGTGGGTATATATACCGTCTTACAAGGTAGCTTTGTTCAGCAGATAAAGATCAAAAGTCCAGACTTACAAATTATCAAGGAAACATAAGGCAATCCATATCAAAGAGAGAGGGTTATAAATAATCACTTTTACCGTATGGTTTATAAAAAGGAAGAGGGTTGTAAATACCTATCACCATATGGAAAAAATAATGAAGGAAATGCATGTATTCCTCAGTCCCAGGAGCGGTTTGCCACTCCACTTAATTCAGGAATTAATAAGGAACAGAGGATTCATGACAGATCCAAAACACCACACAGGGAGCCTCCTGTTAAATGCTTCCTGACATCTAGGAACCATGCCACTCAGAAGGGGAGGACAAGGAAACTCCAGTGTGAGGGGTATCTAAGAGGGGACTTATGTCAAGGTAGAAAGTCTCTCTGTGTAAGCACCCTAAGGAGCACAAGTGGTTTGGGATCTTTTATAGACCTAGAATTTATCTTTTCAAATGGCTAGCAAATGTTGCCTGTAATTTTGAGGAATATACAAAGCAGGCAGGCTCTAAATGGCTAAAAGTCTGCTTATTGGAGCTATATTTAAAACAAATGCATGTGTAAAAATTTGAGTTTGGCACCAGCAACTTTTCAGCTAAGAGTATTGGCCTGCTGTGAAAAAGTAAACAATATAGGGCTAGTATACTTGGGCCATCTTTGTCTCATTTATGTAACAGTTCATCCCCCGGTGCCATGTTGTTTTGCAACCTGAGTTATATGTTTTTAAGATTTATTTATTTATGGTTGTGCTGGGTCTTTGTTGCAGTACACAGGCTTCTCATTGCAGTGGCTTCTCTTGTTGTAGAACACAGTCTGTAAGCATGTGGACTTCAGTAGTTCCAGCACAGGGGCTCAGTAATTGTGGTTCATGGGCCCTAGAACTGGCTTAGCAGTTGTGGTGCATGGGGCTTTGGTTGCTCTGTGGCATGTGGGAACTTCCTGGACCAGGGATTGAACCAGTGTCCTCTGCATTGGCAGGTGGATTCTCAACCACCAGGAAAGCCCCTGTATGTCATTTCTTAACACATGAGTTTGGAGTCAGTGCAAAGCATCCTCAAGACCCAGAATTCTATAAAGACACAAACTGAGATTTCAAAGCCCCTTCACAGCCAAGTCTGCCAATTTAGTAGGGAAACCCAGGAGAATCAATCAGGAAAGATTTTTATTTGTTCAATCTGTTTAGTCAGTAGAGTGATATTATGACCTCTATGGTGTATATCCCTGACTTTCAGTAAAACTTGGTGTTATCTACTCACATGCAGAGAGATGTACTGGCAAGTATGCAGAACCCCATCCTCATCCCCAGACAGAGAGATGTACTGGCAAGTATGCAGGACCCCATCCTCATCCCCAGACAAGCAACCAGTAAGTAATTTAGGGCTATGTGGTTATCTAACACCATGGCTCCTAAACTATGGTAAGATTCAGTCAAGAGTTCCAGTTCATGAACAGCTAGTTTATGTGGACATAGCTCTCTCTGGTCTTTTCATTGTTATGTGATGTCCCAAATGTATACTGTTTCTACTGCCCCCCAAACCAATGATCCTAGAGTGGTTAGTATAAGAGGGACTGTGTGGAAAGCTCATTTGCAGTGATGGAGAGTGGTGGCTAGCATGATCTGTGGAGGCAAGTCCACATGGGACTGGGGATCAGAGCAGCAAACTACCTTTAAGAGCCAAAAATATTATTGAAGCAGATTAAAGCTCGAGGCATCTCTTTTCAAAAAGATACATGGATTATACTTTTTAAATTTTTTAAATTGAAGGATAATTGCTTTACAGAATTTTGTTTTCTGTCAAACATCAACAAGAATCAGCCATAGGTATACCCATGTCCCCTCCCTCCCCACCCCACCCTTCTAGATTGTCACAGAGCCCCTGTTTGAGTTCCCTGAGTCATACAGCAAGTTCCCATTGGTTATCTATTTTATGATTGGTGACATTAAGTGGATATTAACACACATGATATTGGTTTAATTTGCTGGTGACATGAGGGCAATACAGTTGAGTATAGTAAAAATAGATTCCTTGGCCTTGCCCCAGACTAAATCACATGCTCCTTGAGAAGTGTTCAGTGGGCTGAACTCAGAGCAGTTCAGCTGGTGATCACGCATGATGCCTGGCTATTAGTCCTTTGCATTGACAATTGGGCTGTTCTAAAGGGGTTAACTCTATGACTTGCACAATGGAAAGCCAAGGGGTAGATAATCATGAACAAGCCCTTGTGGAGTCAGGATATGTGAAGACATTTGGGCTCACCTGCAAGAGCCTGAGTCTATCTTTACTGTCTTCCAGATCCCAGCTCGCAAAGCACTGACACTCCTTAATCAGGAAGCTGATGCCCCAACTCAGGTATGTGACCTAGTAACTGACCCTTCAGTAGATATAACTGATTGAGTGCACAGGAAAAGCCATTACCATAGCATCCAGGTGGAATGCCATATCGCCAAAGATGCTGGATTGCCCTTGAAATGCAGTGACTTGGTTAATGCAGTAACAGCATGTCCTGTGTGTTCTACGCAATGTCCAAGGCAGCTGTCAAAGGGGTCTGGGGCCATCCACTGGAGTTTCCAAGTGGTGAGGGATTGACAAGTTGATAATATTGACTCCCTCCCTCTGAGCAAGGGTTCTAAAAATGCCTTGGTTGTGTGGACACTGTGTCTGGCCTAACCCAAGCTTTCCTGCACAAACCAGGCTGCCACCATTAAGGGATTAGAGAAACAGTACCAAATAGATTAGAAGACGCTTACTCCTTGGAAGAAAAGTTATGACCAACCTGGATAGTATATTCAAAAGCAGAGACATTACTTTGCCAACTAAGGTCCGTCTCCAGGCTCCTCTGTCCTTGGGATTTTCCAGGCAAGAATACTGGAGTGGGTTGCCATGCCCTCCTCCAGGGGATCTTCCTGACCTAGAGACTGAAGCCCCGTCTCTTCCCTCTCCTGTATTGGCAAGTGGGTTCTTTACCAGTAGTGTCACCTATATATTAGATAGTAAATTGGTACTTTTCCTCTCTTCTCATTTTCATTCCAGGCTCAAATAATCTACCTAGCTTGATTGAATTCAGCACATGCAATTGTAATTACCTCTGAAGATGTGATGAAAGTGAAAGTGGAGAGTGAAAAAGTTGGCTTAAAGCTCAACATTCAGAAAACAAAGATCATGGCATTCGGTCCCATCACTTCATGGGAAATAGATGGGGAAACAGTGGAAACAGTGTCAGACTTTATTTTGGGGGGTTCCAAAATCACTACAGATGGTGATTGCAGCCATGAAATTAGAAGATGCTTACTCCTTGGAAGAAAAGTTATGACCAACCTAGATAGCATATTGGAAAGCAGAGACATTACTTTGCTGACTAAGGTCCGTCTAGTCAAGGCTATGGTTTTTCCAGTAGTCATGTATGGATGTGAGAGTTGGACTGTGAAGAAGGCTGAGCGCCGAAGAATTGATGCTTTTGAACTGTGGTGTTAGAGAAGACTCTTGAGAGTCCCTTGGACTGCAAGGAGATCCAACCAGTCCATTCTGAAGGAGATCAACCCTGGGATTTCTTNTAGTCATGTATGGATGTGAGAGTTGGACTGTGAAGAAGGCTGAGCGCCGAAGAATTGATGCTTTTGAACTGTGGTGTTAGAGAAGACTCTTGAGAGTCCCTTGGACTGCAAGGAGATCCAACCAGTCCATTCTGAAGGAGATCAACCCTGGGATTTCTTTGGAAGGAATGATGCTAAAGCTGAAATTCCAGTACTTTGGCCACCTCATGCGAACAGTTGACTCACTGGAAAAGACTTTGATGCTGGGAGGGGTTGGGGGCAGGAGGAGAAGGGGACGACCGAGGATGAGATGGCTGGATGGCATCACTCGATGGACATGAGTCTGAGTGAACTCCGGGAGTTGGTGATGGACAGGGAGGCCTGGCGTGCTGCGATTCATGGGGTCGCAGAGAGTCGGACACGACTGAGCGACTGAACTGAACTGAAACACATATGAAGTTGGCATTAAGCTATCAAAACTTTCCAGAGTTCATGGGGAGAAAAGGCAGCTTAGACAGCAGGTGGTCTTATGAGGTGAGGTGAGTTAGAAACCATGATATTCCCCAAAGGCTCCCAACGGCTGACCTTCTGTGTTATCTGAAAGTTCCTCCCTGAGCCTGACTTGCAGGATCTGAGGCCAAAGGAACCAGACTTTAGAAGTAACTGTGTCACCTGTCAGGACAAGCACACAGTTCCAGAAACAGCCCTGCCATAATTTATTTCATCAGATTCATTGGCTCATGAAATAGGACACTGGACTGGTTCAAACTGATGGGACTGGGGGTGGAAAACACCATGATACATTTCTGGAAATGATATATATACTGCTGGGCCCTCCATTGTGAAAAATCTGTGTACCCAGAAATAGCATGCAGGCCCACATAGGTGAAATATTAAAGGAAGAGAAGAATTAACGCAGTTTAAGGGCTTCTTAACACCGCGCGTGGATGCTCAGTTGCTCAGTCGTGTCCAGCTCTTTGCAACTCCGTGGACTGTAGCCCGCCAGGCTCCTCTCTCCACGGGATTTCCCAGGCAAGGAGACTGGAACAGGTAGCCAGTCCCTTCTCTAGGGGATCCTCCCAACCCAGAGACCAAAATCGTGGCTGCTGCGTCTCCTGCCCTGGCAGGTGGATCCTTTGCCACTCAGTCATCTGGGAAGCCCCTCCTAACAGCGTGACCTAAGCTAACAGCGTGACTTAGCCAAGTGTTCTCATGACTACCTTGCCTGCACCTAGTGAGAAGCAGAGATTGTAGCTCTGAACACAGGATCTGGCACAAAGCAGGTAACGGGACAAAAATGGTATTAGGAGTTGTCGCTTTCTACACTGCCCTGCACCTTCTCTGTGTCAGACCCTACACACATGTAGCATGTTGCACACAACTCCTCTAATACACCAACCGTCTTTCTGAAATGTCAATTTCAGAAACAGAGAAGACAGTATTTATACAGATTTTTGATATCAAAGCCCATGACTTTGCTACTTCTCCATATGTGTCTAAAAATACTGTGGAGAATCAACTTACACTGAGCCCCACTTTGTATTAGATCCCACAATATTCGCATGTGCCTTTTGAAGCTCAAGCTATTCGTCCCATTTTACATACCAAGGAGCTAAGGCACAGAGAAAATGGGTCACATGCCCAAAGTTCTAATACTCTAATTAGTGGGGCAGCTTTCCATTCTTGTGTGAGTTCATTTCTCCAAAACATGCAGCCAACAGAGAGTAAATTACATATACATATATGTGTGTATACATATATGTATATGTACATATGTGTATGTGTACATACATATACATGTGTGTGTTATATATATATGTATATATTATATATGGGCTTCCCTGGTGGCTCAGAGGTTAAAGCCTCTGCCTCCAATGCGGGAGACCCAGGTTTGATCCCTGGGTTGGGAAGATCCCCTGGAGAAGGAAATGGCAACCCACTCCAGTATTGTTGCCTGGAGAATCCCATGGATGGAGAAGCCTAGTAGGTTACAGTATATATATACATACGTATTATATTATATATATGTGTGTGTATATATGTGTATACATATATATGTATACATATATATGTGTATATATGTATTGTGTGTATATATGTATTATATGTTTTATATATATATAAAACAGCTTGACCTAACTGTCGATCTGAAAGTTTCTCCTAATGTTTTGTCAAGTTTGGGGGTCCAACAATTGCCAAGTTAAGAGAAACAATAAAGTGGTAAATCTGATAATCAGATAGAATTCTTTATTTCCTATTAATGAAAATGGACCTCAAAGTGTGGCAAATATACCTATACCATGGATTCAAAATCACATTGGTGTTAAAATGTATAATTTGCATAACTTAGAAATCTACTGAAATTAAATAAACCAAATGGAATATTTGTTTATGCCTCAAAGTCTGAAATAATATTTAGATTTTAAATGTGGCATATTTCCAAATCCTCTGGTAAACATACCTTAATGTTTTCTTCCTGAGAAAGCAAAGTCAGTCCACAAGGTATCTGACATAGACAATTGGAAAATATAAATATTTCATTGGAAATGTATAGATTTGAAATTCTATAATCTAACAATTAGAAATATAGCCTAATTAAAAATAATTTTTCAAAATTGTCCAAATTTGAACATTTCACATTAAAAGAGGAAATGGTAACTCATCCCAGTATTCCTGCCTGAAACATCCCATGGACAGCGGAGCCTGGGGGGATACAGCCCATAGGGTTGCAAAGAGCAGGACATGACCGAGCAACTGAGCACACACACACTTATTTTAAAAGATACCTGTTTTGCCATAAAGCTCTTATCATAGCAGAGATTGTAGAGAATACCATAGGTCCATGGTCTTATACTTGACAACCTACATAGATAAGTGTTTTATGCGTAAGCCCATTTAATTTCCACAATTATCAAATGAAGTGTGTATGTGTATATATATATATTTGTAATTTAATTATTTATTAATATTAAAACCTGCATGGAGGTATTAACATTTAATAACATGTTAATTATTAATGTAATTATTATGTAATGTAATTACATTATGTGTAATGTAATTATTAACATTTAATAAAAATGAAAAGAATTTTTACCAGGTATACAATATGAGTTTTGACAAATATACATGACAGTGTAAGTTATGTAACCACCAACAGACTAATTTTATAAACACTATTCTTCACCTCAAAAGTTCCCTTGTGACCTCTTGTTACCTGTCACTACTTGGCCCTGTAAAACCACTGATTTGCTTTCTGTCACCATATTTTTACATATATTATAATTTTATATAAATAGAAGCATAAGTGATCTTATTTTCTTCCACTTAGCATAAGGCTTTTGTGATTCATCTGTGTTATTAATAATATTTGTGACTTGTTCATTTTCATTGCTGCATAATATTATGTTATGTGGATATACAAAAGTGTGTTGTATCTATTAACCATTGTTGGAAATGTGGGTTTTTTTTCCAGTTTGGGACTATTAAGAATAAATCTACTATTAGCATTCAAGTAAAAGTCCTTATGTAACATTTATTTGTATTTTCATGGGTAAATAAGAGCAGAATTTCTCAGTCATGTGGTAAGTATATATTTATGATTTATAGTTCCAGCTTAGGAAATTGAAACTCTAGCCAGAATTTGGACCCAAGTCACAATGATGTCAAAGCTTCCCTGGTTGCTTAGCTGGTAAAGAATCTGACTGCAATGCAGGAGGCCAGGTTCGATTCCTGGGTCAGGAAGATCTGCTGGAAAAGGCATAGACCACCCACTCCAGTGTTCTTGGGCTTCCCTGGTGGCTCAGCTGGTAAAGAATCTTCTGGCAATGCAGGAGACCTGGGTTCAATCCACGGTTTGGGAAGATCCCCTGGAGAAGGGAATGGCTACCCACTCCAGTATTCTGGCCTGGAGAATTCCATGNGAAAAGGCATAGACCACCCACTCCAGTGTTCTTGGGCTTCCCTGGTGGCTCAGCTGGTAAAGAATCTTCTGGCAATGCAGGAGACCTGGGTTCAATCCACGGTTTGGGAAGATCCCCTGGAGAAGGGAATGGCTACCCACTCCAGTATTCTGGCCTGGAGAATTCCATGGACTGTATAGTCCAAGGGGTTGCAAAAGGTCAGACACAACTGAGTGACTTTTACTTTCGCAATGATGTCAAGATTTTGCCTCCATAAAAGGGTAATGGTTAAACTTCTTTCAGCTCTAACTAATGAAGATACTTGTGAAAGCTGTTTATCTACCTAAATAGATACAGAATTCAGAATACAATCTTAATTTTAGAGTGATGTTTTCAAGGCTGTAGGGAAAACAGATTGAGTACCAAGGTAACAGATTTTAAATATTTGTTCATACTCACTGGAGTATAGTCCATATAGTATATCCTTTATGCTCACAACAAAACCAAATTATATTCTATTATCATTTGTTTCCCTTTTCAATTGAAAGAGAAATTGGCCCATATGTCAAAAAGATGGACAATTTCTATAAATATACTATATTTTATCCAGAAGAGGGCAGTGGCAGACATTCAACCTAATGTCTGATATTTTGGTCAGAGGAAAGCCAAGCTCAAATAAAATAAATGCCTATTTCAGCAAGTTGCACTTCCTTTCGTGGCCTGCAATGCGACGAGAAGGAGCATTAACACATCTGGATAAAATGTTTTGAAAACTAACGCTAGTATTTTAGCAGTTAGCTCATTTTACCAGCCAGCAGAAGAATGTGATTCTGTGCGATTCTGGTCAGTATTACTGCTTAAGGAAGGGGTCCACATTTTACCCAAGCTTGAATTTCAAGGAAGCTTACATCTGGCATTCAGGTACAAACGTCCTCTCTATTTACAACTATGTTCAGTTATTATGTGAGGTGCCTACGGACAAAATGTTCATCATGACATCAAGTCTTCAAAAATGATTCTGCTTCATCAAAAACGACAGAGAAATAGAAAACGACGGTGGTTTTGATAAGGCTGGTTTCCTGAGTGGCTGAGACGAGTGATTTATGAGTCACATAACTGCTTCAGCTCATTTTAATTGCTAGCTTTGTCTTCTAAGCAATTCTTTTCTGCACTATACAGAATGAAAGTACCCTTTCTTTGGGGTCCATGGTTTTACACTTGAAAACTCTTTGAGAATAACTGCCATTCTTAGGGCTTCGTCTCTTTCTATTGTGTTTTGAAATTCCATTTGCCTGTAGCTCAAATGACAGGAGATTCTGTTAAAAGAAAAGTCATTTTCTAGTATTTAGTAATTAGCTTTACCGTGTACATCGGATCTTTTTAGAAAAACTGGATAGATGGGGTACTTATCGAGGTCAAATGGACCAACTTGAATTTTATCATTACAACAAACATTTTTATCAATATACTCCCATAAATTCCACAGATACTTAATGAGGCTCTACCTGTATCAAGCATTTATATTACGAGTTTATTCATTCTTTCGGTTAATTACTGTCAATTATCTATTGACCAACTGTGCTGTTTGCAAAAACAACCCCTCACAAAAAAAGGAGTTTGTGTCATGAATTGCTACAGGGAAGCAGAGTGAAAAGAAGTTATAAGTTGTAGAAAACATATAGAATGGAGCTGGGCTGTCTTAGTTCAGTCCCACGGTCTCTGCCTCAGGTACCACATCCATAAAATGGGGATATAATATTTACTACTAAGAAACTGCTGTGGGTCAATAGATTGTGTTCATAACCTCTACCCGAGTGCTCAACTGCCCCAGAGGCTCAACAACTGTAACCATTGTTTTGGAATATAACTTCCATATAAAGCCCAGCCTTGACCGCAACAGGCAATCAGAATTCTGCTACTGATCAAGATGGCAGCGCTAGAGAATGCCACTTCCCACGTAGCCTTCCCAACCTTTAAAAATGGCCCTAAAAACCTGGGGACAACCAGAATGATGGCTGGAACTCACACCCCCATCCGTGAATGCCCATTCCAAAAAGACATCCATGGATGCCAACTCTGAGAGGATGCTTTCAGTGTGGTCAGAACCTAAAAGTACACGAGGTCCTTTTCCATGTATTAGCCTTGCAGCTGAGAGCAGATGGCACAGTCACTCTGAGCTGGCAAGAAGCTGAGAGTCTAAAGTCCAAATGGTTATTATACCATCTAAACCCAGACAGGGAAGCTTAATAATAGGAGCTTCAATACCCACTTTTTACAACAAATATTTTATAATGCCTCATTGGCTAGTCCAAAATGAAATTACTTCCTTCTAAACATAATTTAAATCAATGTAATATGATTATGTAATAGAAAAGAATAGGGAACAAATACATTATATGTACTTATATTTTGCATTACTGCGTGTTATAACACGCATATCTGCATCTCTGTTTCAATGTCTGTGCGTGCTAGGTCGCTTCAGTGGTGTCCGACTCTTTGCGACTCTCTGGAAGCCCTATAGCCAGGCTCCTCTGTCCACGGGATTCTCCAGGCAAGAAGACTGGAATGGGTTGCCATGCCCCCCTCCAAGGGATCTTCCTGATCTTCCTGATCGACCTGGCTCCTATCCGGTATTGGCAGGCAGATTCTTTACCACTAGCACCACCTAGGATGCCCCTAGATTTGTTTAATGTAGTATCATACTCAAGTGCCTAGGTCCAGCTATACAAGATGACCTGGTTATAACGAGCAGGTTTGGGTTCAGCAGATAAGGCCAATCACCGAGTTTACCAGTTACTAATTCATTTGTTTCTCAGCTCCCCAGTTCTACTTTGTAGGGCTGGGCATGGCACCCCCAAACCTCATTTCTGCTTTGTCGAATTTCTCCCCGTTAGGCTCTGCTTCTGGGGGCCCTGGAGCCTTCACAGCTGGAGCAGGAAGGGGAAAGTTGCAGATGCAAGTTGCTTCTTCCATCTCTAGTCGAGGAGCCTCTTGGCAGCCTAGGACTCCTGGGAGCCTCGCCCTGCCATCTGTCATCAGCTGCAAAGCCTTTCCTGGGCGGCACCTGAACACAGCTTGTGGTTCTGTCCACAGCCTCACGGCCCAACTTCCGTTAGATGCCAGCCAGCCCTCAGTCCTCTGTCAGTGGTCTGGAACCCAGCTTCACGGCCCCTTGTTCTGAATCAGACACTCCAGCCCAGCTACCCTCCTCCCTAGAGATCTGAGTTTGAGCTTCACGGGGTCTAGCCTCCAAGTTTCTGTGGTTTTCCCCTTGTTCTCTACCGGAGGTGGCAGTGGTCATCAGTTGCTCCGTCATGTCCGACTCTTTGCCCCGCAGTGGACTGCAGCACACCAGGCTTCCCTGTCCTTCATTACCTCCCAGAGCTTGCTCAAACTCACGGCCATCGAGTCGGTGATGCCATCCAACCATCTCGTCCTCTGTCGCCCTCTTCTCCTCCTGCCTTCAATCTTCCCCAGCATCAGGGTCTTTTCCAATGATTTGGCTCTAAGCATCAGGCAGCCAAAGTACTGGAGCTTCAGCTTCAACATCAGTCTAGTGGTGGTAGCTGCTTCTTGAAGCTGCCTTTTCCAGGATACCTTAACCTTTTAAGTTACCAGTTGACAGCGTATTCGTAAGAATTCTTTAAATTTATCTGTTCAACTATCTTGACATTTCTCTCTCCTGACCAGACTCTGACTGTTATACCTACTGAAGACTGCTAAAGTGATTTCTTTTTTATTTGAACATTTAAAGAAAGGACTACAGGCATGTTTCTATACACACATAAAATGATCATAAATGCAATTGCTATGGATACTGACTGACACGAGGCTGACACACTGGTGATCACAGAGCAGCAGTGCCTTTGATGATGCCGCTTTCAGAGACAGTGAACAACGCTTTACAACATGCTGAGCAAAACCAACTGTAGGTGGCAGTGGTCATCAGTTGCTCCGTCATGTCCGACTCTTTGCCCCGCAGTGGACTGCAGCACACCAGGCTTCCCTGTCCTTCATTACCTCCCAGAGCTTGCTCAAACTCACGGCCATCGAGTCGGTGATGCCATCCAACCATCTCGTCCTCTGTCGCCCTCTTCTCCTCCTGCCTTCAATCTTCCCCAGCATCAGGGTCTTTTCCAATGATTTGGCTCTAAGCATCAGGCAGCCAAAGTACTGGAGCTTCAGCTTCAACATCAGTCTAGTGGTGGTAGCTGCTTCTTGAAGCTGCCTTTTCCAGGATACCTTAACCTTTTAAGTTACCAGTTGACAGCGTATTCGTAAGAATTCTTTAAATTTATCTGTTCAACTATCTTGACATTTCTCTCTCCTGACCAGACTCTGACTGTTATACCTACTGAAGACTGCTAAAGTGATTTCTTTTTTATTTGAACATTTAAAGAAAGGACTACAGGCATGTTTCTATACACACATAAAATGATCATAAATGCAATTGCTATGGATACTGACTGACACGAGGCTGACACACTGGTGATCACAGAGCAGCAGTGCCTTTGATGATGCCGCTTTCAGAGACAGTGAACAACGCTTTACAACATGCTGAGCAAAACCAACTGTCATCTCCTCTGATTTATAGTCTCATCCCTGGAAAATTCAGCACATGTCTTAAAGTGGTGAAAAAAAAAAATGCTTTATGTTTCTATGTAAAATACAGTTGTGGGAGACGTGGAAGAAGACTCGTGCAGGGCAGTCAGGCATTGCTGGACATCTAAAGACGCTGACTCCAAACACTCAGCCCCAGAGCTGCCCAGAACCTTCCCAGATGCCTCTGGGAGTAAAGCCACATCTATTGAGAATCAAGAAAGCCAACACAGGCATACTTCATTTTATTGCACTTCACCTTATCAGGGTTTGCAGTTATTGAGTTTGGGGGCGCTTTTTTGGCTTGCTCTCTTCCCCCCAACAACTTGAAGGTTTGTGGCACCCCGGCCTTGAGCAAGTCTGATAGTGAAAGTGATAGTTGCTGAGTCATGTCTGACTCTATGCAACCATACGGACTGCAGCCCACCAGGCTTCTCTGTCCATGTAATTCTCCAGACAAGAATACTAGAGTGGGTTGCCATTCTCTTCTCCAAGGGATCTTCCCAACCCAGGGATTGAACCCCAGGTCCCCTGCACTGCAGGCAGATTCTCTGCCATCTGAGCCACCAGGGAAGCCCCTTGAGCAAGTCTATCAGCATCTTTTTCCCATCTACCCATTTGAACAACCACACAAGGAGCTGATTTCCTGGTTTACTGCTGACATCTTTGAGGTACATCTCAGAGAAGGTTTGTGACTTCTCCAAGGACATGCAGCATCCAGCTGTCAGTGGTCAAATTCAAACCCACAGCTTTGGATTCCTGATGCCACTCACCACCCCTCCCTGGACTCTTCTTTCTGAGTGGAAGATGGGCAGGTACAGAAGACAATGAGCTAGGAAATGCAGACTTCTTGGACAGCCAGGAAGGAAAGAAACCAGATTAGGCACAAGCCAGGAGCTTGTTTGAACAATAAGAAATTTTCCCAATGAAGAAATCACCCACAAGATACCTGTGAAGCTGAACTAATTTATATCCACTGCCAGCACCTATGGTTGCCCTTTTTTATAGGTAGTTGCCTATGAGTGCGGGAGAAGGCAATGGCACCCCACTCCAGTACTCTTGCCTGGAAAATCCCATGGATGGAGGAGCCTGGTAGGCTGTAGTCCATGGGGTAGCTAAGAGTTGGACACAACTAAGCAACTTCATTTTCACTTTTCACTTTCATGCATTGGAGAAGGAAATGGCAACCCACTCCAGTGTTCTTGCCTGGAGAATCCCAGGGACGGCGAAGCCTGGTGGGCTGTCGTCTACGGGGTAACACCAAGTTGGACACAACTGAAGTGACTTAGCAGCAGCAGCCTATGAGTGCATAGAGTCTGTTCTCATACAAACCCTACACTTTTAATAAACTAGCTCTGTCTGCCTCAGCAAACAATTGGAGAGCATAATCTGTTCACTGACTGTGGGATTCAGTCATAAGACCAAAAAAGCTGTGTTCTTACAAAGATGCCTCTCAGGTAGAACTCCAAAATCCTGAAGAATAACCCCCAAAATGCCTAAGACAAACATTTGCTGCTTTGCAATTCGGACTATGTTCAATCTGTAGGTGGTCGGCATGTTCCTTTTAAAATATAGCCACATGCTACTTATTCTAAAACAGCTTTAGAACAGAAAGATTCAGAACGGAGCATTTTCCTGTTTCTCTAGATGGTCAGAGCCAGTGTCAGAAATCTGCTATCACCTGGTGAATCCATCTAGGATGACTAGTTTCCTAGCATCAATCCAGCTCAGTCGTTCAGTCACATCTGACTTTGCAACCCCGTGGACTGCAGCACGCCAGGCTTCCCTGTCCATCACCAACTCCTGGAGCTTGCTCAGACTCGTGTCCATAGAGTCAGTGATGCCATCCAACCAAGTTTCCCAACTTGCTTCTCGACAAATTAATAGTGACCTTAATAAATTCTTTTGTCTACTTAAGCACAGTACTAACTCAGATGCATTTATCACATCCTTTTTCGGGGAGCAGCAAAAGAGACTGGGCTGACACCCTGCCACATTTTCTGTGACCCAAGTTGTTAAGAGTCGGATGTCTTAGACCAACTCAACAGCACACAGAGGTACAGAGGCATCTTTGGAGCTGAAGCCCAAACTCTTGACATCAGAAACTCTCTGTGGGATGGAAAATGATTGACAGGGTCTACCATCTTCCCAAATTACCCCCCTTTCCTCCACCATGGGAGAATGTTTTTGTCCTGTAGCGCATCTGCCAAGCAATACTGCTAGGAGCATTTGAAGCCACACAGTATGAACAGAACAGAGGTAACAGGAGAATAAACTGCCTTATGTGTAAAGTTCACAGCCGACTGAGGTCTGGGTCCAAACTGTGAGCCCAGAGCCCTGCGTCCACTTATCATGACAAGCAGTCCACCAAAGGAAAACTGCAGCCCCGAGGCCCCAGTCTGGAGGAGCAGCCACTTACTGGAAGGCACTGGAGCTCCCAGGGTAGCCCGAATCTCATCTTTAGAGTCATGTTGAATTGGAGCAGAACCCCATGGTCCTTGCCCACTTGCACCCCAAGTCCTCTGCCTGCCTTTGTCTCTGGAAAAACTTTAGCCAAAGAGTAAGTTTAGTCAGAGGAGTGAGAACATGCAGAAAGAAAAACAGTCGCAGGAGCTCAAATAATAACAATGTAATCATGAAGCATAGTCATGGATCTTTGGTTCCTTCTCAAGGCTATAGGTAGTATTCCCAGCCATATCCTGTGGGCTGTTTTGTAGATATTGAAACCCCCACCAGGTGGAGAAGTTAACTACACGATGACCGGACTGTAGCCACATGACATCAGCTGCCCCAATTCCAAGAACTGGCCTCAAAGAAATGAAAATAAACCGACCCTGGAACTGAAAATTAACTGGAAAACAAGGATGACGCTGGTCAGCCCCCTGATGACCAATTTCAAGTTGACTGTCAGAGCTAACTGTGCTGTTTCTGCATATAGCCCCCTCCCTCTGTCTATAAAACCTCTTGCCTCTGATAGTCAGTGCAGTGGAGGGGGCAGGGGAGGAGTTGGCTTTTGGACAGACATCCACTCTCCCTGCCCCTCTAGTTGCCAGAATTCAAAATAAAGCAGGCTCTGGCCTCTTGACTGGCTTTTGAGCAGCGAGCAGCAGGATCCTACTTTCTCTTACAACGTGCTGCCCTCTCCCCCATGATGTTGGCCCATCTCCAGCTTCACCTGAGCTTCTGTAAGTGAATCTGCCTTAAGTCTGCACATGCGATACGATTGCCTTAACACCGTCCCCACCCCAGCCCTAGCTCTGTGCATCCTCACTGGTAACAGACAAGGGTTTCATTCCCACCCCATGCACCCTGAGTCTCTGTGCAGAAAACCAGCGGACAATCTGTTGCCAATGTGCTTTTCTGTTTAATAACCTGTTTCCAGAAAGGCATGTCCCTGGATATTCACACTTACAATGATCATACGGCTGATATACCCAGATATAACACCGAGACTTCTTCTAAGATTTGTTTCTTACAAACAGGGCATCTATGGGCTTTTCCTGAGCAAATGCTGCAGAATTATGTATGTGGGGGGCTTTTTTTCAGCAATTTACAGATAAGGTTCAGGTTTTGATGTCCAGGCACTAGGTGATCTCAGAGATACTTGGCATTTATAGCAAGTCATGATGTACTACTGCTACATTCTACTGAAATATTTCTACAAATACACTGTGAATGATAATTAGCTTGATGAGATTTAGACACTGAACCGTGAAACAAGCAAGAATATGCTCAGAAAGCAAGAGATGTTAAAAATGTTGCTAATATTAAAAATGACTAAGACTAGAGAAAGTCAGACACAGGATATGAGCTGAACCCCAAGATCTATGGGCTCTGGGCATGCCTCTCACCCCTTTAAGATATACAGTCTGTATCTTAAAGATGAACAGCCCCTCAGCTGAGAAAGGTAAGGGCCCAAAGACACACAGCTCACCCATCTACTTTGGTAATAGATGATCTTTCATGTCACTTCTGCTTAGCCTCTGGCCTTCTAACAATGACCTTTTATCCAGAGAGGGGTTATTTGTGAACATGATAAGATAAATAAACCAGGAAATCAGTCCTGAATATTCATTGGAAGGACTGATGCTGACGCTGAAACTCCAATATCTTGGCCACCTGATGCGAAGAACTGACTCATTGGAAAAGACCCTGATGCTGGGAAAGATTGAGGGCAGGAGGAGAAAGGGTTACAATAGAGAATGAGATGGTTGGATGGCATCACTGACTCAATGAACATAAGTTTGAGTAAATTCAGGGAGTTGGTGATGGACAGGGAGGCCTGGCGTGCTGCAGTCTGTGGGGTCACAAAGAGCTGAACACGACTGAGTGGCTGTTGGGACTATATTTGGTCCTTTCCCTATACTTATATAATATGACAGGATAAACTATTTCCTCTGAATGCTGAGAAATCCAAAGGTAAAATAAGCAGACACCTCCTAGACACACCTGACAAAATGGAAAGTGGCCTAAATTCACAATTTAAGTCATTTTTTAGTTGTTTGTCAAACATAAGAAGTATGAACAGCCTTCAAAAGGCCTTAAAAAACTGGAAATAGAGCTGCCTTATGACCTAGCAATTCCACTGCTGGGCATAAAACCGAGGAAACCAGAATCAAAAAAGACACTTGTACCCCAATGTTCATCGCAGCACTGCTTATAATAGCCAGGACATGGAAGCAACCTAGATGTCCATCAGCAGATGAATGGATAAGAAAGCTGTGGTACATATACACAATGGACTATTACTCAGCCATTAAAAAGAATACATTTGAATTAGTTCTAATGAGGTGGATGAAACTGGAGCCTACTATACAGAGTGAAGTAAGCCAGAAAGAAAAACACCAATACAGTATACTAACGCATATATATGGAATTTAGAAAGATGGTAACTATAACCCTGTATGCAAGACAGCAAAAGAGACACAGATGTATAGAACAGTCTTTTGGACTCTGTGGGAGAGGGAGAGGGTGGGATGATTTGGAAGAATGGCATTGAAACATGTATATTATCATATGTGAAACGAATCTCCAGTCCAGGTTCAATGCAGGATACAGGATGTTGGGGACTGGTGCACTGGGATGACCCAGAGGGATGGGATGGGGAGAGAGGTGGGAGGGGGGTTCAGGATGGGGAACACGTGTACACCTATGACTGATTCATGTCAATGTATGGCAAAACCACTACAATATTGTAAAGTAATTATCCTCCAACAAATAAATAAATAAATAAAATTCACAATTAAAAAATAAATACCTTCAAAATTTTTTTAAAAAGGCAATAGAGCATGTCCATTCTTAATCTCAAATATACTTTGTGTTTTTTTCTAAAGCAAAGTGCATTTTCAGAGCCTATAAAAATTTGTAGGTGGATGAAACTCAGGTGTACAACTTACGTGCCTTAGGAGTAGTAACTGTCCACATTCTTTCCATGCTTTTGTGTGTGTGACAGACAGCCCCCAAGAGAAGAAAGTCTCCAAATCCTTATTTTACAGAATATCCTTTCAAGGGACAGAAGACAAACCTTACTAAAAACTAATCTAATAAATTTGGGCATCAGCGATTTATTTTGTGCAAATAATGTTAAATATCGGTTATTTCCTCAATGCTCCCAGTTAAATCATTTTAAAGGAACTCTAAACCAGAAGTCGGAGAAGGCAATGGCACCCCATTCCAGCACTCTTGCCTGGAAAATCCCATGGGTGGAGGAGCCTGGTAGGCTGCAGTCCATGGGGTCGCTAAGAGTCGGACACGACTGAGCAACTTCACTTTCACTTTTCACTTGCATGCATTGGAGAAGGAAATGGCAACCCACTCCAGTGTTCTTGCCTGGAGAATCCCAGGGACGGCAGAGCCTGGTGGGCTGCCGTCTATGGGGTTGCACAGTCGGACACGACTGAAGCGACTCAGCAGCAGCAGCAGCAAACCAGAAATAGCAAGAGCAAAATGTAAGAAGAAATGGCACTGAAAGGTATTTTCTTGCTAAAAAGCCACCAAAACATTTCACAGGGTTAGAAGTAGATTCCTTACCATTCTGGATGGCTGTTGAGCCCAGGCCTGACAAAACATTTGGGGAATTCTAACAAGCGATGCTAATGAACATTCTCTTTGTGGACTATCGTTGCCTTGATGCTGAAACTGGGAAAACTCTGTGCTAATTTGTTGTAAGCATCATGGAAAAGCTTGAGAGGCAGAAGAGCCCTGTTTTGCCATTGATGTCATCATTCTTGATGATCGATTAAGATCGTATGGAACTCTGCTGGGCCACTGAATCTTAATACAATTCAGAGAAGCCAGTGAGGGATGGAATCTCCAGGCAACACAAATACTACTCATAATTAATTTGCATACATGCTAATGGCAGGTCTTCGTGTGCATTTTCCATGGTATCCTTCTAACCCTGGTGCAAGTGAGAGAGGCATTTTTCACCCTGTATCACTGATGGGGTAGCTGATACGTGGAGAGTCACAGAGTAGCAGAGAGGTACCTTGTATCCAGGTCTCCTCCTACTCCCCCAGCCCCCATCTAGAGCTCCTCCCAGGAAACCCGCTCTGGGCAGTCTCAGAGCAACCGCTCTCCCGGCAGTGTCCTCAGGGACTGGGGATGCAGGCCAGCTCCCAAGCCTGCACGTCCTCATCCTACTGTGCTGACGAAGGAGAGGAAAAGAACTGCCACCAAAGATCCAAACCACAAGGGAACCACGGTGAATTCTGCCTGGCAAAATATTGTTTCTCCAAGAAGTTAGTTTTTCAAAGATGGCACTGAAGGTCTATTAGCCATCCTTAAAAATCTGATGAAAGCTGCCGAGTAGGAGATGGCAAAAATAAGAAGAGATTAACAGGAGAAATTAATGATCCCTGAGTGAACTCTCTGTAAATCCCCCAAGCATGAGAATGAACACCAGTGGTACTGCATGAGCTCACGGCTCGAGAACTGAAAAAAAAAACAAAAACAAAAAAACCCTCTCTGCTCTGGAAAAAGGAGAAGGCGATGGCACCCCACTCCAGCACTCTTGCCTGGAGAATCCCGTGGACGGAGGAGCCTGGTGGGCTGCAGCCCATGGGGTCGCTAAGAGTCGGACAGACTGAGCGACTTCACTTTCACTTTTCTCTTTCATGCATTGGAGAAGGAAATGGCAACCCACTCCAGCATTCTTGCCTGGAGAATCCCAGGGACGGGGGAGCCTGGTGGGCTGCCGTCTATGGGGTCGCACGGACTCGGACACGACTGAAGCCACTTAGCAGCAGCAGCTCTGGAAAAAAATGAAAACTCTAGACGCAGAGAAACATCCACTTTCTCATGGGGTAAAATCACCACATAATTCTAGATCACAAGTCTTTCAGAGCAGAAGGAATAGGCTTACCTTGCAATGGACTCGAGCGTTTTGACTAATTTCAGGGGATGAAGATGCAGTGGTACTCAGATATGCTGTGAGGTCATTACTCGGATTTTGCTATTGAATCCATGCTCTTTGTCTAAAGGTTCAAAGAGCCTCAGGGATCCGGAGGGATGATGTGGGGCGGGAGGTGGGAGGGGGGTTCATGTTGGGGGGTTCATGTTTGG
>SJYX01010031.1:0-18136 GCA_006410675.1 Oreotragus oreotragus | reverse complement strand
TATCTGGAAAGTGAAAGAAACAAATGAGATCATTCCAAGGTGAAATTCTCTGCTATGAGCTCTAAAGGGATGAGGAAAGCTATTTAATACATGAGGACTCCAGGAGAAATCGTGGATGGGGAAGTATGGATACTGGCAAGCCCAGAAGAGTGCTAGGTGTTCACCGTACCAGGTTTCCAATAAACACTTAGCAACTGACTGAAGACTAGATGCAACTAGCCCCTTTAACATCAGCTAAACTCAAGGTACTTAGAGTATAATATACCCTGTCAAGCTAGGCAGGTTATATCTATGAAAACCTTCAACCATTCACAGTGCCATACCTGCCTCTTCAACACAATTGAGAACAGGCAGAAAATTCACCAGAACAGAAGGCGTTTTGGCGAATGCAAAGGAAGCCTCTTTTATTGGAATGTTCCCTGCAAAATTTTGGACTGCTTCTTAAGAAAGGAGTGATAAAAATGTTAAATCTTGATGTCTTTAATACCCAAGTGTTATGAAAATATCTTTCTTCCTAGATAGATTTTAATGCCATTTACAGGTGGTAGTATTGATCTTTACTGCTTTAAGGTGATATAATAAGTCCTAAAAGAGTATTTACTCTGGGACCATTTAAATTCCAGATTCTTCTTTTCTAATAGCGGTTCAAGGCTGCCCCAAATCAACACAGAAGCTAAAATTAAAGTTGCAGGCACAGGTGAGGGTAACATCTGACGGGTCATCTGATCTACCAAGCATGGCCTCCCTACTGAGAACAAGCCTGGCTGTGTTTCTGGAGGACAAAGCCACCATGTTCTCAGAATGGTGGGCTGTGACCTTGCTGAGACATCACACACTGCTCTTTTTTTTTTTTGCTGGACAAAGCTGGCTGTCATGCAAAGCAGCAACTCTCATTCGGCAAGCAGGCTAAGACAGCCCCTCCAAGTAGGAGAAGGTGCTTACTTGCTGGCTCGGCGAATGAGAGGGGGAGCTCACCAGCCAGGAGGAGGAGGGCAGCCAAGGGAGAGCTTGAGGGAGGGCGAAAGGCTTCAATCAACGGAGGGAGGCAAAGGCAGGGAACCTCACACCAGGGAAGAATGTACTCCAACATTAGCCCCCACAAGGCCACATCTAAGCCTTGTTCGACAAGGACGTCAGTTCTACAGTGGAGTGGGGGTGACGGGGATTTTAAACGTCTGAATCCCCACAGTACCTGCCCTGCTCATGGCCGGCCTGGCCCCTTTCAGCGCACACAACCGCTTTCCTCCGAAAGGGACATATTGCTGGGACGAGGGAAGGCTCTCGGTCTTCAGGAGCTGTCTTCTGTGCTTATCTCGCAGGATGGAATGCACAGCCTTCAGGAAATCCTTCCGGCTCTCTGGGGAGCTATGAAAAGAAGATTTACACGTGGTGGGGAAACAGCACTTAACACATGGTGAACTTCTGATGCTATCCGGTACAATCAAACAAGGATCCCGAGGACCAAAGTTCAAGATGGGAGGCCCCCACTCCAATGTCACTGCCAAGGAGCGTTGTCCTCGCTGGAGATCAAGAGCACGTATTCCTTTCCCTTTATGCTTTGTGACTTCCCGTAACCAATTTGGGACAGAGCACCCCATTACTGAATAGACTGATGGAGAGATGGATTTTACGGACACAGTTGCCAGATTCTGCTCTCAGTACTTAAGGCAGGGGCTTTCATTCTACAGCATTTTCACAGACAAAAGAACCAAGAGATTCTTGCAGCTCTGCAGCGCCCCTGAAATAATGTCCCAACACCCTGAGCTTCCTCTAATTTGGCCTCCTTGTTAACACATTACTGACTGGGGAATTTCTACAGAACCTAACATCTGTGGCCAGTGATTTACTAGGTTGGCCAAAAAGTTCATTCAGGTTTTTCGTCGTATCTTACAGAAAACTTGAACGAACCTTTTGGCCAACTCAATATCATGTAAGCAAAAATTGAAACAACTCCGGTCAATAACATTTGGGCAATAAAAAAAGACCTATTAATACATCTCTGGTCAGCAATGTTTTAAATTTATCAGTGCCTCCCATGGCACATGTCAACATGAAAATATTAAAGCTACATTGTTAAGAACTGGAAAATCTTCCTAAGTCCCAATTCCTGAGGTACATCCTAGGTCAGTTATTTTTCTTGCTAAGATCTCAATATTTTTACCCAGGTAAGTTTTACTTGGTATTCCCTATTAACAATGAATATGGCATCTCTGGGGCAGGCTCATTGGACCCTGTGGATTTAACAACAAAAACCACAAAATCATAAGTTTGGTCATAACTTTTCTTCCAAGGAGGAAGCGTCTTTTAATTTCATGGCTGCAGTCACCATCTGCAGTGATTTTGGAGCCCAGAAAAATAAAGTCTGACACTGCTTCCACTGTTTCCCCATCTATTTCCCATGAAGTGATGGGACCAGATGCCATGATCTTAGTTTCCTGAATGTTGAGCTTTAAGCCAACTTTTTCACTCTCCTCTTTTACTTTCAGCAAGAGGGTTTTTAGCTCCTCTTCACTTTCTGCCATAAGGGTGGTGTCATCTGCATATCTGAGGTTATTGATATTTCTCCCAGCAATCTTGGTTCCAGCTAGATAACGTGGTAAAGGGAGTGCTACACGTGGTAAGAGTAGTGCTAAACCACACATAGGTTATTTGAAAAAAATTTCTGTTCTAGTTCCAATAGGTTCCCAGGATTTGGATTTATTGTCCCCTGTCATCCAACACAGACAGGTAAAGCAGAAATATAGAATACAGGCTTTGAAGTCAAATCCACTGAGTTTGAACTCAGAGTTCATTTGATGTAAGGTTTCAGCAGCCTCTATGAGCCTTGACACCTCATTTGTAAAAATGGAATAAGTACCTCAGGCTGATTAACTGAAATAATGCAGGAAAGGTGCTTAGCCTAGTTGATGTTTGGTAAATGTGTCTTCTTACTATACCAGCAGTCACACTGTAAAATATTATTAACAACCATAAAATATTTATTCTGTAGAGAGTATGGGCTGCACTTGAGAAAAGTACAGTTCTCAAATTCTCAGGAGCCCAAAGAAAAGGAGGTGAAGGAGAAGCAGAGGGGAAAGGGGAGGGGAGAGTAAGAATAAGACGAAATAAGTAGAAGCCCATATCATAAGCTCAGCTTCCACTCCAGAGCTGCAGGTGAGCCCGAGTCGCCGGTGCCAGCCTCCCTGGGCTGAACTTTCTCTCCATGATGATGAATCCCTGTGGCACAGTACCGTGTTCCCCTCTTCCCCGCTGACTCTCCCATCTGTTGCATCTCAGAGACGTCACAGTGCCAACTGCACCCTAACCCAAAACTAAATGTTGTAAGACAACCGTGTCCTTCTAACCCGCCAAATGCACACAGGGGAAGGACGCCCTCATTCGAATGTTGGGTATGTACGGAAATTCCAATTTCCTTTTAGAAAGATACTAAATTGACCAGGTTACTGTCTGTACTCTAATAAAATTAATTGACCCGATGACTCTTACTCAATTAAGTGTTAAGTACTTTCTCAATGTACAGGAAAAAGGATACCGCTTCTAAGGATGCACAGGCTGGTCCAGAGAACCCAGAGGGGTTGGGGACACCAAGCACAGTCACACCCCTTCCCCTGGGCAGCACGGCCCACACTTCACGGCTCCAGGCTCACCTGCAGCACAGGTGAAAGACCCTCTCTGGCCTCCCTTCTGACTCCGACTTCACATGGACGATTTCACACACGGCATTCGCTTCTGCATCTAGGGAAATTAAAACAAGGATGAAGGAGAGTATGTTCCAAAGAAATTTATTTGCACTTTTATAAAAGCATCTTGCATGCTTTGGTGTCAAGATTAAATAGTGCAGAGCCGCCTAAGACCAAAGCAACTTCATTCCTGTCCCGTGACCTCAAGAGGCTAAGTGATTGAGAGCTTAATGGGTGCAAAAGAAAAGAACGCTTGGAAAATTCCCAGTTGCTAAAATCTCCCTCTGGATGGTCTAAAAGGACAATCAGTCAATCATACTGATGGAAGAACTGACCCTTTAGCTTCACCGTCCGTTTGGCTGAACTATTTTAATTAAGTAATTTGTTGTTTTGGCAACAGTTGGACGAGGTGGAGCCCAAGATTCCAATGTAGGCCAGTGATAAAGAGAGGCAGGCCCTTTCCCTCAGCAGGACAGCCTTCCCACTGTGAACAGGCCTGGTGCCCTGGGCAGGCATGTCCTGGGAATAAACGAGGCTCTTCTTTCTCAGTCAATCCATAGAGCCCAATCTGAGTCAAGCAAAAATGGTATCTGAGAAGGTAAGAATAAGCTATATTCAGAAGTAATTTCTAAGTCTTTCAGTGCCTGAATATCATATTATTTTACCATGTTATTCATTATTAGTGTTTATAAGAGACAGTTCATTGCAGGCACACTGAACTCTGCACATTGTGAAGTCTCATGCTGACCCAGTGGTTCCACACCCTGGTCACAACAAACCCTCATCACGCCCACATTATTTAAACCCAACCGTTCACTTTCACTTTTCACCTTCATGCATTGGAGAAGGAAATGGCAACCCACTCCAGTGTTCTTGCCTGGAGAATCCCAGGGATGGGGGAGCCTGGTGGGCTGCCGTCTATGGGGTCGCACAGAGTCGGACACGACTGCAGCGACTTAGCAGCAGCAACTTAGCAGGACCCATATAAAACAAGTTTCACAAGTTCTCCCAAATGCAGACAAAAATCTAGAAATTTCCATCTTCTGATTCTCAAATCCATTGGCATGTACTTCATAAGGAGATGTGTTGGCTAGTCTTTACAACTCCATGAAAACAAGCGTTCATCTTGATGATTTTAAACTTGATTTGAGTGAAAACCCGAGGATGAGAATGGAATGTCACACTCACAAAGATGGCTTTGTTTTCCAGACTTACGATCTTCATGTACAGTCTTCAAGGAAGGCAAAATTCCTGCCTGAGATGGGCCTTTATAGTATGCTGTAAACATGGGCTTTTCCAGATATAAACCAGGCACAAGGAAACACAGGAACTAGATAATTTACAACCTAGGGTTGTAAAGTAAGACAACACTAGTATTTAAGAGCCCAAACTTCAAAATACTATTAGAGTTGTTTGTAGACTTAAGATTTCTAGGTTCCTGAAAATTCATCTGTAAATCAATTTTACTAATCAAATCAGAGTGAAAAAGCAACAGGGTAAATCTCTGGACCAGAAGGTTCGCCAGACAAATATTCATAAGGCAAACAGTTACCCCCAATGCATTTACCAGTCGTGGTTTTTGCATTTGAGTTCTCTTTGTGTGACGCATAAGAGCTGTGAAGGAAGCGATTTCTTGGGTGAGTAACTGAAGGTTTACCAAATACTGCAGATGGTTTGTCCTCAAGACACTGGATTAGCAAAGAGTTGGTTCTACAAGGACTGAAAGCGAAAGTGATGTCACTCAGTCGTGTCCGATTCTTTGCGACCTGTGGACTGGAGCCCACCAAGCTCCTCCAACCATGGGATTCTCCAGGCAAGAATACTGCAGTGGGTTGCCATTTCCTTCTCCAGGGGATCTTCCCAACCCAGGGATCGAACCCAGGTCTCCCACACTGCAGGCAGATGCTTTAACCTCGGCACCACCAGAGAAGCCCCCTATAAGGACTAGAGCCAATTTTATGGCTGATGGAGGGGACAGGTGCAAACGGGGAGAAGATGAGTGATGCCCATCAGACACTGTGCACTCATGTTAGGTGCCAGTGTGAAATGAAAATATCTCCTGCCATGTTAATAAACAGGAATGTCATAGCCATCAGTGATTTCTGGCCTCCAAAGGTGAATGAGGGCTCCCAAAACTGCATTCCAGAGGACGCTGCCAGCCCTACAGTGACTGCTGAGGAGCTGGGGGAATGCAAGAAGCAAGGTGGACAGGGAAACAGGTTGACCCCAGATAGCTGAGGCGCATATGAAAGGAATGCATTCAGTGAGTCCAGAGGCTTGCATCTTCCCATACACAGAATGCTAAATTCTTAACTTGATACCTGATCTTTGATGTTCAGACTGCCTGCTCCCTTTGTGGCAAACCTGCATATAGCCTGACTTCCCCTCTTGCCTCCTTGGAGCAGGTTTCTCAGAGCTACTGAGATGCTGTCTCCTGGGCTCGGAGTCCTAAACTTTCCCACCAAATAAAATAACTCTCTACCTTCAGGTTGTGACTATACTTTTTCGTCGACACCAGCAACACCAAACAGAAGTCCAGATGGCTGTGCACCTGTGGAGGCCCACTTTCTCAGCCTCTCTTCACCACCAGAGAGCTGCACCTGCTGTCCAGGTGGGACAGGGATCAGAGTGTTGCAAGAGTTTCCACTTGACTCCAAAGCTGCTCCTTTCAGGGTGTGCCTGGGAGAACCACCCCTAATTGCTCCTTCCTAATGAAGCCTCAAATGAAGCCCTGGATGGGCCCCGAGTCACAGAAACACTGCTATTCTAAGTCAGTACCATGCTGACATTCGCCTCTCTTCCCATGCACTAAAGCACCATCTAATCAAGTACTGAGTTGGCCAAAATGTTCAAGACTGTCCATAGCATCTTACTGAAAAACCTGAACAAACTATTTGGCCAACCCAATACATTCATCACTACCTAACAACTGGCTTCACAGATATTTGGGAAATAGAAGAAGAAGTGACATTTCATGCTTATACAAAGATAAAGATTTTTAATGCTTCAGGGAAAAAAAAAATGTATTCAGTGGCTTTTTTTGTGCTTTGGAGGCCTTTCGGTGTCTCTCAGTTAAAAGTCCAGTAAGTTATTTACATGGGCTTTATCTGCTCACGGTCTCAAAGATACTTTCCAGAAGTACAAGACTCACGGCTACTTAGATGTGTCACTGTAAAGTTATTAATATATATAACAGAATAAATAGAATTACTTGGAACAGCTTAGATCATTTAACAAATAGTTGGGCAAATAAGAGGCAATGAAGAGATTGAGGGAAAGGAGACATAGGAAAGAAGAAAAAAGATGGTGGAGTGGTTGGAGCCAAGAGTGTGGATTCAGAGAAACAGCTCATACATAGAAAGATGTACCCAGCCCACTTCAGAGTTTACCTGCACTTGCCAAAGCGCGAACCTGCAGAGCCTCAGTAGGAATCATGTGTCGAAATCGGAAGGGGTCCCAGTCCTCATAAATTGAAAGCCTGTGTGATCCTACCTGTACGGAGAGAAGGAACCAGGGTGCATGAGATCCATGTCTCAGTCTGGACCAGACCCTCACACGTTCTAAACCAGTGGCGCCGCAGACATAGAACAGCCCTGCGGTTAAGGGGTGAGGGACTAGGAGTGTAGGATTAGCAGAGGCAAACTATTATATACAGTATGGATAAACAACAAGGTCCTAGTATATAGCACAGGGAGCTGTATTCAACAGCCTGTGATAAACCATATGGAACAGGATAAAAAAAGGAATGTCTATATGCCTATAACTGAGTCACTTTGCTGTACAGCAGACACTGGCACAATACTGTAAAATCAATTGTACTTCAAAAAATAACAAAACTTAAAACATTACTAAACCTAAATTGTCTTAATTTAAAAAGTTAAATTGTTTTAATTTGCAAAATAAAAACAGCAATGCTGGGATCCTGGGCTGCCCCCTACCAGCCCCACGAGCACCTCTGTTCACCCACAGCAGCAAGCCAGAGGCCAGCTGACAAATCTGCTGAGGGCGTGCAAATGAGCTTGCTCACCAAATTCAGGCAAAAGAGAGACACAAGGAAAAGGAGAGAAGGGACCTCAAACCAAGAACAGAGCGGGGACAGGAAGAACAGGGAGGGGATAAAACTAGTGTTGGAAAGTTCTGGCCATGGTAGGTTCAATAGTTATTTACCAGGTTGGCCAAAAAGTTCACTCAGGTTTCCCCATGGTATGGAAAAACCCCAACGAACTTTGTGGCGAACCCAGTATTTTATGCTCTAAATGTGAGCCGCCTACAGGATGGGCAATTTCCTCAAATGCTCAGTTAACACCTCAAAGAAAGGAAAAAAAAATCATAAAACATTCAGGCCTGACAAAGGTTCAGAATTATAATCACAGAGAGCCAACAGAGAAACAGAGAGAAAGGGGAGATGCTCTGAAGCTGTGGGGTGAAAGAAAAAGTCTTACCAGTTTCTTCTTCTGCTTGGTACCATCTTTATAGACAAGGACCACGGCAGTTTTGAAGACTGGAAAAACATAAAACGAAGGCGGTTATGGCACGTCAGGCATTGGGTTTTCCCCTTCTTCAGTAACTCGTGGTAACAAACATTACAGTTATGAGGAGGACAGAGCGTCCCCATGAATGAGCGCCCCTTCCACCCTCCACTCCCTCAGCACATCTGAGACACAAAAGCCTGTTCAGACACAACTTCCCAGGTCCCAGCTAATATAGGAAGCCTATAGAGATGGAAATGAACCCTCCTGCCCCACTGGAAACTTTGGGGGTAAATATATCTTTCAACTACGCTCTCTCTTCAAGCTTCAAACTTCAGCTTATACACATTTAACAAAAATGGACTAGTTTAGCAGCTGAAGGAACAAGGCAAACATCAATAATAATAATAGTGCTTAAGGTAATTTCTATTTCTGTAAATCAAAATGATATTACATAGTACTCATAATTCAGAAAATATAATTCTTTTAGACCTGAATAAATAAAAATTGGTTTACTAAGAAGAATGCAATTCTACTTCTTCCAAATAGGATGAATCGTATAAGCCATTTCAGGACTTCTCTAGGAGTCCAGTGGTGGAGACTTAACCTTCCAACTGCAGGCTGGTGCAGGTTTGACCCTTGGTGAAAGTGAAAGTGAAGTAGCTCAGTCATGTCCGACTCTTTTTGCGACCCCGTGGACTGTAGCCCACCAAGCTCCTCCGTCCACGGGATTCTCCAGGCAAGAATACTGGAGTGGGTTGCCATTTCCTTCTCCAGGGGATCTTCCCGACCCAGGTATCGAACCCAGGTCTCCCACATTGCAGGCAGACGCTTTAACCTCTGACCCACCAGGGAAGCTTAGATTCCACATGCCTCTATGGCCAAAAAAACCAAAACATAAAACAGGAACAACACTGTAACAAATTTAATAGACTTTAAAAATATGGAGGACAGGAGAAGATGGATCAAACTGAGAGAGTAGCACTGAAATATATACATTACCATATGTAAAGCAGAGAGCTAATGGGAAGCTGTTATGTAACACAGGGAGCTCAACCCTGTGCTCTGTGACAACCTAGAGGGGTGGGATGGGATGGGAGGGAAGTTTAAGATGGAGGGGACATATGTATGCCTATGGCTGATTCATGTTGACGTATGGCAGAAATCAACAAAACATTGTAAAGCAACTGCCCTCCAATTAAAAACAAACTTTTAAAAAAGGTTTTAAAAACGGTCCACATCAAAAAAAAAAAAGCTGTTTTTAGAAGTTAGGAGTGTGTTGTTTTATTCTTATATTCTTTGGGGGCGAGGTGGAGGGGAGGCGGTAGAATGGTGTTATGCATAATCTTCCATAGAATACCTTAAGCAACGCCAAGCACATTTAACACTCAGTGATTCTAACTCCTCCTGGAAGAAGAACCAATGGCCAGCACAACAGGAGTGACCCCAGTCTATCGCTGGCTCTCTGAATCACACTCTGACCCCGAGTCACACTAGGAACCCCCCCCAACCCCCGCCGCTGTCAGTCACACAGAGGGGGCACCCTTGGGTTCCAGAACAGAGAATTCTCAGGGAGAGGCCCCCGGGCTCTCTACAGACCAACCTAATCTGTCTGGTTCCCTTTTCATCCTACCCAGTTAGGACGGGTCAGGTTCTGCACTATGGGAAAAGAGGGGATAGGGTACAAAGAAAGGGATCTCAGCCATTGAGTCTGGGCTGTCCAAGCACCTGACTTCATAAAAACCCCAGAGGTTAGACCGTGAGGTTCCCACTGACCCCAGGAGACCACAGCAGCTCTGACAGAGGACATGCACTAGTGCCCGAGGAAGCCTCGGTCCTGACCACGAAACCTTCAGAAATCACAGTGGCCAGGACAGCAGGTCC
Organism: Oreotragus oreotragus; assembly: GCA_006410675.1. Lineage (NCBI taxonomy): Eukaryota > Metazoa > Chordata > Mammalia > Artiodactyla > Bovidae > Oreotragus > Oreotragus oreotragus. The sequence goes on along the minus strand of SJYX01010031.1, from coordinate 8,103 downwards.
CTTTAAAGGGAAGGAGCTCCCCTCCAGGAGAGGGCGAGGGTGCCAGTGACCTTCATCTCCAAAGACCCACCACCTCCTTGGGACCAGAGCTCAGTGAAACTGCTGCCATACTACCGGCCTGCCTCGGTTTACCTGGACCATCTGGGATCATCGTGGGAGGACCAGAGTGGACCTCAGCCCGGCCTGTGAACACCTCTGCCTCGATCCCTCCCTGATCCATGGGGTGACGCTCACTCAACCAACTCCAAGCGTTGCCCATCCCTTCGGACACAGCCTTGACCTTCAAAACGCCTAGCTGCCCTGGCCAGCCTAAAACACTCGCTCCATATCCCAAAGGATGAGCATCTAACACCCTTCCAGGGTGAAGCCTGAGCAGACGATGTCTGTTCTTCTTTTAAAGGTGATGATCATCAACCCTGAGCACAAACTAGCCTTCTTGGGAGTAACAACATCAAGGTGCTCTGTTGGCAGCCGGTCAACTTCAGTTTCAGAAGAAAAGCAGCACCATTTCCTGAGATCAGAGGCTCCAACGGAAACAAGACAACCATGCTTTAACCCCAAAGCTGCCTGCTCAGTGCTAATTACTTCCCTCATAGCAACTCTTCCTTGTTTCAAAAATGCATTTCTAAGGCTCTGTTAGTTCTGCCTTGCTACTTAAAAATCACACCGAAACTGCCAACATGGCACCTTTTAAGGACTGGGAATCATAAGAAAAAAATAGCTCATTATAATGACAATAGTCTGTTTACGCGTGCTCAGTTGCTCCAGTCGTGTCTGACTCATTGTGACCATATGGACTGTAGCCCGCCAGGCTCCTCTGTCCATGGGATTCCCCAGGCAAGAATACTGGAGTGGGTTGCCATGCCCTCCTCCAGGGCCAAACACACACACACACACACACACTGCCCCTGACCTGGGCTTGTGTCACAAAAGCCCCAAACCTTAAAACTGGCATTTTCCTGGACCTTCTCTATCACCGGTTGGCAAGCTAGGGCCCACCCGCTTCTGCTCAGCCCACCAATGTGGTGCCCATTTGCTCACATACTGTCTATGGCTGCATCTGGCTACATATGGCCTCTGGGTCTGCAAAGCCTGAAATATTTACTCCGTGGCCTTTCACAGAGTAAGTTGCCAACCTCCTGGTTTCTCCCACTCATATGATTTTCTTATTCTAAATCTGTTTATTTCTAACAGCAGAAAGAAAGAAAGAAAGTGAAGCCACTCAGTCGTGCCCGACTCTTTGTGATCCCATGGATAGTGGCCTGCACCAAGCTCCTCCGTCCATGGGATTTGCAAGGCAAGAGTACTGGAGTGGGTTGCCATTTCCTTCTCCAGGGAATCTTCCCAACCCAGGGATCAAACNGAAAGAAAGTGAAGCCACTCAGTCGTGCCCGACTCTTTGTGATCCCATGGATAGTGGCCTGCACCAAGCTCCTCCGTCCATGGGATTTGCAAGGCAAGAGTACTGGAGTGGGTTGCCATTTCCTTCTCCAGGGAATCTTCCCAACCCAGGGATCAAACCCAGGTCTCTCACATTGTAGACAGACGCTTTACCGTCTGAGCCACCAGGGAAGTGTCTCTAACAGCAGGGAACCTGTAAAATATAGGAGATAGGTATGCAAGTTTTCAATGCTAACCTCTGGGATGGTTCATCTGTGCCCAGAATCACAGACAGGGAGAGAGATGGTTTAGGTCGTTTCCTTCAGGATCCTACATCCCACAAATGACCTACTAAGAAGCATCAGAAAGCTCCCAGACCTCTCCGCGCAGTGGCTAAGAATCTGCCTGCCAGTGCAGGGGACACGGGTTCAATCTCTGGTCCAGGAAGATTCCACATGCCAAGGAACTCCTTAGCCCACGTGCCGCAAGGACTGAGCCTTTGCTCTAGAGCCTGGGAGCTGCAAATACTGAAACCCGCAGGCCCTAGAGCCTGCACTCTACAACAAGAGAAGCTGCTGCAATGAGAAACCCACGCACTGCATCTAGGGAGTAGCCCCTGCTCTCCACAACTAGAGAAAAGGCCCGCATAGCAGCCAAGACCCAGCACAGTTGAAAATAAATAAGTCAACTTTCAAAAAAGAAAGGAAGAAATTGCAATATTAGAAACAGAACTATTAAGGATGGGAAATGAACCAAATAGTACCCCTCCCCCTGCCAGAAATACCCACTCCTATCAAAAACCACCAGCATGTAAAACTTCCCCACTAACTCCTTCGAATATCATTACTTAGTAACATGTTTTTCCTTTACACTTATATGCTTATTACTTTCAACTGGATGGCATCAACAGCTACAGTAATGGCTCTTTGGAATTTTAAGGTTTTCAATGAAGGCTGAAGGATCTAATTAGGAAATCCAATGAATCTTTGTATTAGACGTTGTGATTTTAGTACCACTGGGATGTTCCATTTGGGTATGAACTGTTCACATCACACAAGAAAAGAAGAGTTCGGTTTAAAAAGCAGTAAACAGAGAGAAGAAGATTGTGGAGGAGATGGTGGATGTGGATCATCTCTCTCCACGGACACATCAGGAACACACCTTCAGACACAGAAATAAGTGCGTGCAGAACACCAGCTGAGTGCAGACAGGAGGACCTGACCAGCAGAAAAGAATATATAGAACCACGCAAAACTCGGTAGGAGGAAGGAAGTAGGGGGAAAAACAGGAGTGTTAGTAGGACTGGACCTGCCCTTGGCGAGTTGGGGGAACTAAAGCAGGGGTCTGATCCTCATATCAGGGCAACTGTCTGAGTCAGAGGAGAAACAGTTAAGGCTGAGAGTGAAACAGCTGATCTGTGGCAGCCTAAATGGAATGAGGCGCAGACAGTCCTTCCACAGCCAGGCATACCCCAGACAGGGACGCAGGTCCCCTGGAAGGCGCAGCGGCTGGGAGCTGCAGTTTAGGGATTGTGGAGCAATCCTGCTCTCTGTGGAGCAGGGCGAGGGCTGCTGTTGACTGCAGAGAGACAGATCGAGGGGATGTGAGGGAGGAGACTGCGGTGGGAAATGCCTGTGGAGGAAAGCTGGGCAGCTATGGAAGCAAGGCGATACTGCTGAGTCAGCGTAGGGCGTGGCGGCATCACCACAGCCTCTCTCCCCCAACAGGCCAGCCTGAACGACAGACAGGTTGGCCCATCAAACGCCTGAGGCACTGAACTAGAGAGTAGGACCCCACCAAGGGTGCCCGTTTGAGTGCCTGACACACCAAACTACAGAGGAGGACCCCAGCCAGGGGGGGCCCCTCTATGTGCCTGACGCGCCCAACAACAGAGAAGGACCCCAAGCAAGGAAACCCTCTAAGTGCCTGAACAGGTGGAGCTATGGAGAAAGAGTGGCCGAAGAAGTATTCTGATCACCAAGTACAAGAGGCTTCTGATAGCGCCATAACTCCTGTGGCGGAGGTAGTCTGTGTCCCTGCACACTTGGCACCGCCAGGGTTCCCGCAAGCCAAGCAGCTGCACCACCTTCATGCTCATGACTCCCAGCAAGGAAAAGGACTCTGACAGCAGTGACAAGAAAAACATTTATTATTCTTCTGTTTTGACTTGTTCTGTTGATTCTTTAGGGTTTTTTTCTTTTTCCCCATCTGTTGTAGCTTTTTTTCTTTTTTTTCCCCTCTGTTGTAGCTGTCAATTTTATTGGCACTATGAAATCTAACTAAGCTTTTGAGTTTTTTTTTTTTTTTTTTTTTTTTTGCCACATTTTTTGTTGTTTTTATAAACTCTGCCTCTACTTTGGGGTTTTGCAGTTCTGTGGAGTTTTCTTTTTTTTTTTCTCTCTTTTTTAATTCTTAATGATTTAAACCTATTATTATTTTTTCTACATTTATTCCTTTGTTTGCTTTTCCTATTGTGCTTTTCACCTTGCAGTTAATCTTTAATATATATTCAGTTCAGTTCAGTCACTCAGTCGTGTCTGACTCTTTATGATCCCATGAACCACAGCAGGCCAGGCCTCCCTGTCCATCACCAACTCCCGGAGTTCACCCAAACCCATGTCCATCAAGTCGGTGATGCCATCCAACCATCTTATCCTTTGTTGTCCCCTTCTCCTCCTGCCCTCAATCTTTCCCAGCATTGGGGTCTTTTCAAAAGAGTCAGCTCTTCACATCAGGTGGCCAAAGGATTGGAGTTTCAGCTTCAACATCAGTCCTTCCAGTGAACACCCAGGACTGATCTCCTTTAGGATAGACTGGTTGGATCTCCTTGTAGTCCAAGGGACTCTCAAGAGTCTCCTCCATCACCACCGTTCAAAAGCATCAATTCTTCAGCACTCAGCTTTCTTTATAGTCCTACTCTCTTATCCATTCATGACCACTGGAAAAACCATAGCCTTGAAGGTCCTAGACGGACCTTTTTTGGCAAAGTAATGTCTCTGCTTTTTAATATGCTATCTAGGTTGGTCATAACTTTCCTTCCAAGGAGTAAGCGTCTTTTAATTTCATGGCTGCAATCACCATCTGCAGTGATTTTGGAGCTCAGAAAAATAAAGTCAGCCACTGTTTCCCCATCTATTTGCCATGAAGTGATGGGACCAGATGCCATGATCTATGCTGTCTAGGTTGCTGTCTAGGTTGGTGATAACTGTCCATAAATCTACTTTATCTACCTCTATTTAACTCTGCATATCTATTCCTTTTTTTCCTTCTTTCCTTTCCTCTCAACATGTTTGTTAGCTTTATTTTCATAGCTTTATTCCTCAATTGGCACCATGCTTCAGTTTTTTTTTTTTTCTTCCAGTTTGTGCTTTGGTTAGTTTTGTTCTTAACTGGTACATATGATTTTTGGTTTCCTTTGTTCACCAGGTCAATCTATTGCACTTTACTTTTGTTGGACTGTTTTGACTTTGCTCATGGGTGTATATGTATATGTGTTATTCATTATTTTAATTATTATTTGCCTGATTTTGTAACTACCATTTGTTTGGGGTTCATCTCTGGTTTTTCGTTTTGGGGTATCTGTTTTATCTCACTTAATGCCATAATAAACCACTTGTGGAATCTTCATTCCTGACCGGAAATCAAGCCTTGAGCCTTTGGAGTGTGAGCACCGACTCCAAGACCCTAGATTAAGAGAAAACTAACTGTAGGGAGTATCAAATAGTGAGAACTCACACAAAGGAAGCCACTTGAATACAAGATCCAGCATCACCCAACCACCAGTAGCACTCTGTGCAGGACACCTCATCTAAACAACAGAGAAAACAAAAATACAAGCCCAATCATCAGCAGACAGGATCACCACCTCACTCAGCCTTGTACATCAGAGGAAAAACAAGCAAACAGAAAAACTCAGCACAAATCTCACCCTACAGGAAGCTTACACAAACCACTGGACCAGCCTTAGGAGGGCATAAATCAAAAGGAAGAAAGAATTCAACCTTGAAGCCTGGAAAAGGGAGACCTCATACACAATAAGTTTAAAAAAAAAAAATGAAAAGGCAGAGAAATACTACACAAATGAAGGAACAAACTAGAAACACAGAAGTCCAAATAAATGAAGAGGAAATAGGCAAACTATCTGAAAAAGGATTCAGAATAATGATAGTAAAGAAGATCCAAAACCCTGAAAACAAAATGGAGGAAATGTAACAATTAACAAAGAATTAAAGAATAAACATACAGAGACACACAACACAATTACTGAAATTAAAAATACTCTAAAAGGAATCTATAGCAGAATATCTGAAGCAGAAGAACGAATCAGTGAGCTGGAAGATAAAATGGTGGAAATAACTTATGAAGTAACAAGAATGGGAAGAACTGAGGATAGTCTCAGAGACCTCTGGGACAATATCAAACACACCAACATTCGAATGCAGAAAAATACACCTTCTTCTCAAGTGCACATGGAACATTCTCCATGATAGACCACATCTTGGGTCACAAATCAAACTTGAGTAAATTTAAGAAAACTGAATTCATACCAAGCATCTTTCCTGATCACAATGCTATGAAACTAGATATCAGTTACAAGGGGAAAAAATGTAAGAAACACAAACCCATGGAGACTAAACAACATGTTTCTAAATAACCAACAGATGACTGAAGAAATCAGAAGGGAAATCAAAAATTTTCTAGAAACAAATAACAGTGAAAGCATGACAACTCAAAACCTCTGAGATGCAGCAAAAGCAGTCCTAAGAGGGAAGTTAATAGTACAATCCTACCTCAAGAAATAAGAAAAACATCAAACAGACAATCTAACTTTACACCTAAAACAACTGGAAAAAGAAGAATTAAAAAACCCAAAGATTAGTAAAAAGAAAGAAATCATAATGATCTGAGCAGAAAGAAATGAAAGAAACAATAGTAAAGATGTATTAAAACTAAGAGCTGGTTATTTGAGAAGATAAACAAAACTGACAAACCTTTAGCCAGACTCATCAAGAAAAAGAGAAGAATCAAATAAACAAAATCAGAAATGAAAAAGGAGAGGTTACAACAGACAATGCAGAAATACAAAGGATTATGAGAGACTATTATGAACAACTGCATGGCAAGAAAATGGATATTCTAAAGAAATGGACAGATTCTTACAAAAGTTCAATCTTCCAAGACTGAACCAGAAAGAAACAGAAATTATGAACAACCCAATTACAAGCACTGAAATGGAAGCTGTGATCCAAAATCTTCCAAAACACAAAAGCCCAGGACCAGATGGCTTCACAGGAGAATTCTATCAAAGAGTTATGGAAGAGCTAATGCTTATTCTTCTAAAACTCTTACAAAAAATTGCAGAGGAAGGAACACTTCCAAACTCATTTTACGAGGCTACCATCACCCTGATACCAAAACCAGACAAAGACAACACAAAAAAAGAAAACTACAGGCTAATATCACTGATGAACATAGTGCAAAAATCCTCCATAAAATGTTAGCAAACAGAATTCAGCAACACATCAAAAAGCTCATACACCATGATCAAGCTGGGTTTATTCCAGGGAATGCAAGGATTCCTCAATATATGCAAATCAATCAGTGTGATACACCATGTTAACAAATTGAAAGATAAAAATTATATGATAATTTCAATAGATGCAGAAAAAGCCTTTGACAAAATTCAGCACCCATTTATGATTAAAACTCTTTAAAAGATGGGCACAGAAGGAACCTACCTCAAAATAGTAAAGGCCATCTATGATAAACATACAGCAAACATTTTTCTCAATGGTGAAAATCTGAAAGCATTTGCCCTAAGATCAGGAACAAGACAAGGGTGTCCACTTTCACCACTCTTATTCAACATAGTTCTGAAGTCCAAAGTCCTAGCTACAGCAATCAGAGAAGAAAAAGAAATACAAGGAATGCAGTTCAGAAAAGAAGAAGTAAAGCGCTCACTGTTTGCAGATGACGTGATACTGTACAGAGAAAGCCCTAAAGATAGTATCAGAAAATTACTAGAGCTAATTAGTGAATTCAGCAAAGTTGCAGGATACAAAATCAATACACAGAAATCACTTGCATTTCTATATACTAACTATGAAAAATCAGAAGGAGAAACTAAGGAATCAATCCCATTCACCATTGAAACAAAAAGAATTAAATATCTAAGAATAAACTTACCTAAGGAGACAAAAGAACTGTACACATAAAATTATAAGACTCTGATGAAAGAAATCATAGATGACGTAAACAGATGGAGAGATATTCCAAGTTCCTGGGTAGAAGAATCAATGTTGTGAAAATCACTATACTACCAACTGCAATCTACAGATTCAATGCAATCCCTATCAAATTACCAATGACATTTTTCACAAAAGAACAAAAAATTTCACAATTCATATGTAACCACAACAGACCGTGAATAGCCAAAGCAGTCTTGAGAAAGAAGAATAGGGCTGGAGGAATCAACCTTCCTGACTTCAGATTATACTACAAAGCTACAGTTATCAAGACAGTATGGCACTGGCACAAAAACAGAAATATAGACCAACGGAACAAGATAAGAAAGCCCAAAAATAAACCCATGCACTCATGGATACCTTATTTTTCACAAAGGAAGCAAGAAGACACAATGGGGCAAAGACAGCCTCTTCAGTAAATGGTGCTGGGAAAACTGGACAGCTACATGTCAAAGACTGAAATTAGAACACTTCCTAA
>SJYX01010029.1:0-74527 GCA_006410675.1 Oreotragus oreotragus | reverse complement strand
AGATCCTTTTTGTACAGTTCTTCTGTGTATTCTTGCCACCTCTTCTTAATATCTTCTGCTTCTGTTAGGTCCATACCATTTCTGTCCTTTATCGAGCCCATCTTTACATGAAATGTTCCCTTGGTATCGCTAATTTTCTTGAAGTGATCTCTAGTCTTTCCCATTCTGTTGTTTTCCTCTATTTCTTTGCATTGATCGCTGAAGGCGGCTTTCTTATCTCTTCTTGCTATTCTTTGGAACTCTGCATTCAGATACTTAGATCTTTCCTTTTCTCCTTTGCTTTTTCTCTTCTCTTCTTTTCACAGCTACTTGTAAGGCCTCCCCAGACAGCCATTTTGCTTTCTTTGCATTTCTTTTCCATGGGGATGGTCTTGATCCCTGTCTCCTGTACAATGTCACGAACCTCATTCCATAGTTCATCAGGCACTCTGTCTACCAGATCTAGTCCCTTAAATCTATTTCTCACTTCCACTGTATAGTTATAAGGGATGTGATTTAGGTCATACCTGAATGGTCTAGTGGTTTTCCCTACTTTCTTCAATTTAAGTCTGAATTTGGCAATAAGGAGTTCATGATCTGAGCCACAGTCAGCTCCCGGTCTTGTTTTTGCTGACTGTATAGAGCTTGCCCATCTTTGGCTGCAAAAAATATAATCAATCTGATTTCACTGTTGACAGTGTGTATACCTGACAGTTTTAAAAGCAGTCTCTAAGGTGTTCAGGTGGTGCCAAGCACAGTCTTGGGGAAACAACAGATTTTTAGCATGAATTTTAAAGTCCTCCATGGCCTAGTCTCATTCTGACTGCTTCATATTGCAGACATACAGCGCTTTCCATCATCAGAATCATCTGAAGCTTCAAAATACAGATTCTTGGATCCCATGTCTGATTTACTGTAATCATAGTACTTGTTTCTGGGACTCAGGAATCTGTTTTTAAGTTTCCCAACTGATTATGATGATCAGTTGGTTTGGAAACCATCATCTTATACACGCCTTCTCTTTAGACCTTTTCCAAATTACCATCTAGACTCCCATTTCTGTGACTTGGGGTACATTGCCATGCACCTCACTTTAGTTGGCTGTTCTCTATTTCTACCCATCATTCTTCTTTTTTTTTTTTTTTTCAATATTTGTTTATTTATTTGGTTGCACTGGGTCCTAGTTCTGACATGCAGGATCTTCGAGCTTCACTGTGGCATGTGGGATCTTCTCTTAGTTGCAGCATATGAACTCTTGGTTGTGGCATGTAGGATCTAATTCCCTGACTCGGAATCGCATCTGGGCACCCTGCATTGGAAGCACAGAATCTTAGCCACTGGACAATCAGGGAAGTCCCATCTACCTATTGATTTTTTAACCTAGCTCACTCTCCATCTATAAGGATCTTGACCATCATAGCTTCCAGGAATGGTCTTCTCATCTGTATTCCATGAACACCTTTGGCCCTCAATTGGCAAATATATTAGGATGTGAATTTAGAAGCTATAATAGAAACTCAAAATAACAGTTTTGCCTCATTTAACCCTAGAAACATATTTGTCTTCTGTAACAGTCCCAGAATAATCAGTCCAGTGGTATCTCCAGGACCCAGGGTTCTGCTGTCTTCTAGCTCATCCCTAGGATAGCACCTTTGTTCACATGATCCAAGATGGCTCACCACCACATCCACATCCCAGTCAGTGGAAAAGGGAAAATGAGATGAGGGAGTGCAGTGACCTAGGAGTCACACAGAACAATTATGATCACATGGCCGTGTCCAGAACCTGATCCCAGGGCCACACTTAGCTGCAACGAAGGGTGAGAGATTTAACTTTATTCTGAATGGACACATGTCTAGTTAAAATTGGAGGTTCTATGAATTGTGTGAGTAATAGGGGAGAATAGATGTTGGGGAACAACCAGCTGGTTAGTAATTTTCTGTCTTTGTTCCCAGCAAGGTGTGAAAACTGGGCCCCTGTCTTATCCCTGCTTGTGATCTTTCTGAGTGCCTAGTATATGGAAGGCATTAGATGAGTGCTTGTGACTGGCGAGTTAGATGAGAGGGCTAGGCAAAGCACTGGGATTTAAGTCAGATTTTTATTCTAGTCTGTGTTCTCCATAATTTAGGGGAAGTTTGTTAACCTTTCTGGGCTTCAGTTTCATAGAATCATAAAATTTAGTTGAAAGGCACTTAAGATATTATCTAGTCCAACTGTCTCATTTTATGGATAAAGAAGCTTACAACCAGAAAGGGTGGTGACTTGTTGAAGACACAAATACTTGTAAATGGAAAGCCAGCATCCAGGCCTTCTGGCACTCAATCCAGGCACAGCATGGGGGTGTCTCCCAATACTTGGAAAACAAGTACAAGGGACAAGGAGATCTCGAAGTCCCCTTCCAGCTCAGACTCTGATGCACTATGTGCTCACGTTTCTACCCTTCAATCAAATTAAAAACAAAACTAGCCCTAAGCCACCATGTCCTGCTGAATCTTGCTATGTACTCCAGCAGCCTAGACTGCCATATAAGAGACAGACAAGTTCGGAGCTTTGCGTTCTGAGGTCATCTAAGAAGACAAAGTGGTTGGGAAAAACAAGGGACCTACTGCTTGGTCACCAGCAGCAACATTCCCTGTGATCTTCTTCCGAGAGGACGCTGCTCTGAGTGCCAGGGAGTAGCTGGCCTCAGGGGATTTGGAATCCCGGTCACACACAGTTAAATAGCAGTGGAAGAGGACGTATGTAACATCCACAGAAGAAATGTCACAAGGCAAACGGGCCATAATAACCACAAGAGCTTCCATTTATTTATTTCACTTATTGCTCAGCTGCAGCCTGTGCCCCACTCTGAGATAGGTATTTATTTTATAGGCTTGATCTCATTAAATTCTCACGACAAGCTTCTGGGATTACTGAAGGTCATACAGCTGGTAAGTGGTGATTAATTGTCAGGGGAGTACCGTGAAGACAATAAAATATGGAGCAGTTCAGGAGAGAAGCCTGTGGATAGAGAGGTCTGGGAGGGCTCTGTGGGCGAGGAGAGGGACCTCGTCTCCTGGAGGAGGACGGTTACACTGGACCCTGAATGGGGGGTGTGATTTGTGGACGAAGAGAAATGAGGGCAAGTGAGCGTGGATGGTAAGGCAACATATGCACAAGGAACAGTGAGTAAACAAACTCCTAGGGAAGATGTGGGAAGAAGCAAGCAACAAGGGCAAGAGCGTGGAGCCCCACAGCTCACACACTGCGTGAGAAGAGAGAAAATCAAGTGACTGGGAAAGGGTAAAGGCAATTGGTGTCAAATACCTCACTTCTAGGATTTAACACAAAGAAAATTTCAGAGACAGTGTGAAAGGTGGAGGCAACTAGATGTCTAATAATAGGGTAACTGTTCAATATATTATGGGACAAATACTGCTTTTACAAAACGTATTTTTGAAAGATGTGAAATGATCTCCAAACTGTCAAATAAAGAAGCAGGATACAAAGCTGTAGTGCAAAATTCTTTTTTAAAAAAATTAATTTGCTTGGCTGTGCTGAGTCTCAGTTTTGGCATGTGGGATCTGGTTTCCAGACCAGGGATCAAACCTGGGACCCCTGCATTGGGAGTGAGGAGTCTTAACCACTGGATCACCAGGGAATGCAAAATTCTTAATATTAAATTATATATATATATATATATATATACACACACACAGATAACATAAAATCGTGTATGTGTGTACACCTACTCACAGAAAACAAGACTGGAAGGAAAGATACTCAGCGTATTTACAGTGATTATCATTACCAAGTAAGAACATTGTTAATTTTTCTTTAGACTTTTTATGTTTACCAAATTTTATTCAGTGAACATGCACATTTATAGCAATAAAAATGCTCATTTTTAATCTTTTAAAATTTAAAATCCCCATACTGTGCCATGAAATACTATAATAAACATCTTACTTTGTCTTTAAAGATAATAAATTATCTCTTCTTCGAGTTATGCAGACCACTAATATTCCAACCAAGTGATTGTTCACTAATTACTACATCTATTGATCTTTTGAAAGCTCATTGAAACCTGATATTCCTGAATTCCCATGTAAAGCTTTTAGCTCCATGGCTCCCACTGGATCAGAAACACTCAAATCCCCCATTAATGTTCTCTGTAGCTATTTAGATAAATTGCCTTCCCCAGAACCATAAATCCTAAATGAACGACACCCTTATTTCAGGGGACAGGCACCAAAGCCTTTTTCAAACTCAATGATTTATGAATCTGCAGTTTTCAGAGTGTCAGGGGTCTTTCATCAATACCCTCAGGACCTTCCCAGGTATAGGACCATATCAGATGGAGAGACATTACTGTACTCGGGTCAATAGTTTTTACCTTTATCCTTTCTGCTTGGTTTGATTTAGGGGTTTACTTTTTTCTCTTCCATTGAAATAGTTAGGATATTCGCTGAGTAAGAGAGGCAGTGCATTAAATATAACTTGATCAGAGTCCCAGCCTGCCTCTGCCCTCACTGCAATGGGGGCAACATAAAGGTTAATAACCGAGCGAGGCTCCCACACACTTAACCACAGAGCAGCACCCCGTCACCAAGTGACAATTAGGAACTCTCCCTGAATGCCAATGATGGGTGATCAAACAGAGCTTCACCCAAACCAGGCAGACCTCTGCATGCGCTCAGATCTCCATTCATCATGGACCTGACAGCCTGCAGAGCTCCGTGTGGAACAGGCAGCTGAGTCTTCCTGTTTTACCCATCGGAATGATCTATACTATCAGGACTGAGAGGGAGAGGAGCAGAGAGGGGAGGAGGAGAATGAAATAGCCTCCTCTTTGGCATGTTTGGGCAACAGCTCCAAGTGTCTGTTAGAGACTTGTGAAGAAATATCACACAATCATCTTGCTGTCCCTGCTTGGCATTTTCTGGCTCTCAGACAAGGATGGTCCTACCTGAGACAGTTCTCTTTTTGGAGGCAGCATGACAGTTGGAACAAGCACATAGCCAGTGTGTGGTTTTGGATGAGTCACCCTAGGTCTGTTATCTCATCCATAGAATGAATGGGTTGGATGAGAAAGGTGGTTTTCAAACTGGGTTCCTCAAGGTCTTATGTTCCATAGTGGTGCCTCAAAACCAACAAGGGCAGGGAGGTGGGGAGTGAGGCCAGGCACAGGGGCCTTACGTGAGCTCATTGAATTTTACTTGTAGGCTGTCTTTAAATGTGCAGAGCATGGTCTTACATACTAATCTCATTTGATCTTCACAACATTGTAAGGGTGTCAAGACAGATAGCACCATCTCTTCCAGTTCCTATTGCTATGTAGCAAACCACCCTGAATCTGGATGGCCTAAGACAACCATTTTATTATGTTTACAGATTCTTTGGGTCAGAATTTCAGACAGGCCCAGAAGGAAATGCTTTCTCAATCCTATGATGTCTGGGACTTCAGCTGGGAAGACTCAAGGGCTAGAAATGACTCAGTGGCCAACAGCTAGACTCCCCTGTGTGGTCTCCATTCACAGGTCTGTCTGTTGACTAGGACACCTACATATAACCTTTCCCTGTAGTCTTGTCACAAGAGCTAGTTTGTGCTTCCTTATACAGTGACAGATGAGTTCATAGAGCTGGGTGTTCTATGAGTGAGGCAGAATTGCATGGCTTTTTTATAATCTAGATTCAGAAGTCACACAGAATTGCTTCTGCTATATTCTATTGGTTGAAGGAGTCCCAAAGTTTCACCCATAATCGAGGGAAAGAACAAGATGGGACAAGAATCTGTATCATGCTGTAAGATGAGCATGCAGACCTATGGCTGATTCATGTTGATATTTGGCAGAAACCCCAATTCTGTAAAGCAATTATCCTTCAATCAAAAAAAAAAAAAGCATGTGGAATGAGAGAGTGTGTTGTGGTGTGACTGGAGAATATAGTCTGTCAAGACCTTTTCATTTGAAAGATGAAGAGAAAGAAAGAATAGGTACCCTTCTATTAAGGGCAGAGCTGGGACTAGAACCAAGTCCTTCAAATCTGAGCTCCTTTTACTTTACCATGCTGCTTTTGGATCTGAATTTATTCTTTCTGAATTAACAGGTCATTAACTTAGTGAATAGACTGATTCAAACATTAATACTCACCATGATGGTGCATGACCAGCCAAGAAAAGTATCTTCTGGTGGATGGAACATTTTGGTCTTGTCAGTTCTCAGAAAATTGAATTGTTATTATGGTGCTCATTCTGTAATACATAGAAATATTGACTCATTAGTTGTACACCTAAAACTAATATTATCATCAATTACACCCTAAAATTAAAATTGAGGTAAAAGGCTAGTTTCCAGTCCAGCATCAGGGGCCTAATTGGTACTTAAAAGGATTGTTTGGTTGGCTTTTTAAAATGAATCAGTATTTTATCTTAAATCCTTTCCAAAGTCAAGGCCATATGAACAATTTCTTTTAGACTGCTTTGACGCTTTGATTGTTCCCACTTGGAGTCTATAACTCTCTTCATCCATTCTCACAATACCTAAGTAGAAAATTCTTTACTGATCCAGTAGCCATTGATTGGGAAGTGGCAATGCCTGACCCTGAGTTGGACACAGGATCCAGAAACAGTTAATGACAGTCCTTGACACTGAGGGCTTCGCAACCTAGAGGAGAAGATATCTAACATAGCTAATGCTAAAGACAGCTGACTGAAGTGCTGATGCAACACAGGGGAAGCAGCAACAGACACTGCCTGAGAGATTGACTGACTTCACAGGGGAAATAGCATTTAACCTGGATTTGGATAGGTAAGAGCTGTTCAGGCAGAGACTATAAGGGGCAGAAAAAAGTCCCAAGCGTGGGGAATACACATGGGAAACAGAGATGAAAGGATATGATGTGTCTTCAGAAAGGTAGACATCCTTCAGTATTGCAGGACAGGTGTGAAAGGTGATCAGACAAGCAGGGGAGGAATCTGGAGCAGTACGTTAAGGCCATCTTGTAAAAGAGTACCAATAGCATCCCTAGACATACTCTTTCTGTGAGCTTCCCCTTCCTCATAGACCCATTTTGCTCCCACCTTTCAGACTCAGCTCTCTGACTCTCCACAATTAAAATCTACTCTGGAAAGTTATATTAGTCATTTACATTATAGTATAAGTGAGATTATTCATAGTCTATGAGAAGTTCTTTCTTGGAGAGTTTCCTTATTATTTGAAATTTGATTTCACCTTAAATAATAAAAGGCTGTGTCTCTCTTGTTTGAAAGGCTGTTGTGGCAATCCTTCCTATGACCAATGCACTCTCCACCCATAGTGAGAGACTTGCAGAAAAACATCTACCACTCTTCACCAGAGACAGAATCCTGCATTCAACTGGCCATTTGTCCAGCTCAATGTGCCTGTACCATCCCTGGTCATTTAGAGCTTCCCTGGTCTCTGGGTGAGAGCTTAATTATCCCATGAATGCTAACCACTTCTTCCGATAAAATACCATCCAACTCCTAATGATGAACCTACAGAACTTGTATCCTTCACATACAGCTAGCCAAACTCCTAGGCATGGGGCAGAATGTAAATGTTAACAGTCTCATAGCTCATTGCCTATAAAAACTGTTTTACGAGAGTATAAGTAACAGGCGATTGTCCAATGCCTGCAGCTAGAGTGGTAATTCCACCTCCTAACACCTGAATGAGATAAGTGTTGATTCTCTCTATGAGAACATGTGGGTTATAGTGATGTTCAGGGAAAGCCAGACCTTGCTAGCACATTGACATAGTTCATTCGGAGCACTGCCAGGGAGGAAATGAGGATGCTTTCTTCCAGTGGTTACTTTCCTTGTTGATTGGTGTCAGGTGCTTTCTGCCCTCTCGGCTCATCAGTGTCCTCTCATCACCCACTTGTTGCCATTCTTGAAGTCTACCTGACCTGGTACTAGAAGGCAACTGACTATTAAGCTCCATTATTGCTGTTTTCTCAGAGTACTTTTTTTAACCTCTGATTCCCACTGTCTCTCACCTTCTGATCCCATAGATGGGCTCCTGATTCTTGGCTCACTTCTTGAGCCCTGGTTCCCCTAATCTCCCACTGTATGATTGGCTTTTCTTTCATCTACTGTCCTCTGCGGTTGCCAAGGACACTTTGTACCCTCCTATAAGTACAAGGCAACCAGCTTGCTCCCTGAGTATTAGTACCCCAGAAGATTGACACTGAGTCAGCCATGCTGTAGCTGCCACTTTGGGTCCTCTGAGGTGACTCTGGGCTTGGAAAGAAATTCTTACGTTGTTTTCCAGTGTCCAAGCCTCTGCACTGTGCTGCAGTCCTGGTCACCAGGTAGGTCTAGTCCTATCCTTTTGCTTGAACCCCTGCCTCGCCTGATTCCTTCTTAAGGCTTCACTTCCCTCCTTTGAAATGAAGACCCTGTCTTACCTTCATTGTGCAAACTGTGCCCTCAAGGGCAACAGTACAGTGGGAACCCCAGTCCTTTGATCCCCCTCTTGTCATGCTCAGTTAATGTCAGGCTGCGGCTTCTAGTGCCACCTGGGAGACCCTGATCTGGACTCTGTCCATTTCCCTCTGGTCACTGCACTTTGTTTCCTTCCATGGAGTTCCTGCTGCCATCTGTTGCTGGTCCTGCCCAGAAACTTGCCATATCTCATCTGTTAGGACAACTGCTTTGACAACCCCAAATATCAGTTGTTGTTCAGTTGCTAAGTTGTGTCTGACTCTTTGTGACCTCATGGACTGCAGCATGACAGACTCCTCTGTTCTCTACTATCTCCCAGAGTTTGCTCAAATTCATGCCCATTGACTCAATACTGCTATCCAACCAACTCATCCTCTGTCACCCTCTTCTCCTCCTGCCCTCAATCTTTCCCAGCATTAGGGTCCTTTTCAGTGAGTTGGCTCTTTGCATCAGGTGGCCAAAATACTGGGGCTTCAACCCAAGTGTTAGTAGCTTAACACATCATTCCTCATTCACATCAGTTCAGGTGTATGACAGTCTACCACATAGTGATTTAGGACCTACTCCTTCCATCCAGTGGTCCTTCCATCTTTTAGGACCTTGGAATCCTTCACTGGTTCCTCCATATCCAGCCAGCCAGTTGATGAGAAAAAAGAGACAGCAAAATATATCTCAGGAGATTTTAGAGCCTGGCCAAGAAGTAGTGTTCATTGCTTCTGCCCTGATAAGTCAGCGATGAGGAGTTCATTTCCTCTGCTAGAACTAGTACCTGGCCATACCTAGAAAATGAAATCTTCCTCTGTGCTGGGAGAAATGGAATTATTTGATGTACAAGTATCACTGTCTCTGCTACACAGTAGAGGCATCTGTTTTCTAAAGGTGATCCCCTCTCAGCCCAGCCACCTCCTCCTTCCTCTATCCTCAGTTTATCATTCTGCCCAAAGCCTGGAAAGGACTGGGCTCCTGAGAAGACATCTCGGAAGTTACAAAGATGTGAACTGGGGCTTTTGCTTTCCCATCACCTGAGCAGAAGGTGGATCCCATTGCAGGGGCAGGGAGAGTGTGGAGTGCGCTATAGAGAACCTCAGGCCCTACATAATCTCACAAATTGGGCTCTTCTTGACAACTGTCAGCTTTTCATTTCTTCCGAGAAATATTCTCTTTTCCCTCCTGGGTGCTTTATCAGAGAAGAGCTACTCAAGTGATAGGTGTTTTACAAATATCTAGATGTAGGGAAAAAAGTGGCATGAAGAATTAATTTAGACAAAACAATGTAGATTGCCATGGAAACAATCTTTAGAACACACTGGGGAGAAGGAATCATTGTTAACATGGTTCATATTTTTGCAGAGATACCCAATCACCAAACTCAATTCCAAACTATTCAATCATGCCACCTTCAACATTCTAGGGTTGGTATACCCAATGAGCACATGCTGGTTTTCAGGGAGCCCTTTTCCTATTCATCTAATAATCTTTAATGAAGATAATGCTTTAATTAAGGCAACTTACTGTTTCACCGTTGGTTCATTTAAAACCAGTGAAAGGTCAAGTTACCATTAACACAGTGAGTTTACTGAGCTATTCCAGAAGTATTTTTATTCTGACAGCAGAGGCTTATATGGCAAACATACATATTTAATTGAAATTTGTACAAGGAAAATGGGATATATATCTTTTGTACTTCATGGAAAGAAAATGAGAAACCATGCTTAACTACTCAAATGCAGTTTTTGTCAGATTTTTCTGTCCCAACTAAAGCCCATAAGTGTGGATGACTCTTGGTCAGCAATAATAATTCAATAACGAAAACCTCGTGGGGGTGCAAATGAAGAGCTTGTTCCAGGTGCTGCTAAAGA
Organism: Oreotragus oreotragus; assembly: GCA_006410675.1. NCBI lineage: Eukaryota > Metazoa > Chordata > Mammalia > Artiodactyla > Bovidae > Oreotragus > Oreotragus oreotragus. The sequence continues at coordinate 64,243 of SJYX01010029.1, read as the reverse complement.
ACTGTCAGCAGAAGGGCAGTGGCTATTGGGAAGTCTCAGGGATGTAGGGTCCCACGGTCTAGATGCTCGTCCGCAGCCTTGCCAGCACAGAAATGCAGTGTCTGCCATGGTTTTCTGTCCACTATTCTCACGGGGCTCCAGTCCCGGCCTGTTTCCAAGGCTCCTCCCCTTCCTGGGGTAAATTCCTATGTCTTCTTCTTCTTCTTTTTTTTTTTTTTTGTAATTAATTTAATTGGAGGCTAATTACTTTACAATATTGTAGTGGATCTTGCCATACATTCACATGAATCAGCCATGGGTATACATGCGCCCCCATCCTGAACTCCCCTCCCACCTCCCTCCCCATCCCATCCCTCAGGGTCTTCCCAGTGCACTGGCCTCAGGGACCTGTTATGTCTTCTTCATTGGAAGACAAAGCCGGTGTCTGACCTTGTGGTCCCAGGAACCATCTGAACCACAAGTCACGCTCTAGGCACTCCCAGGACTTCTGGGAATGTCTTATATTTATGTTCTCTCTTTCCTTGTCCCTAGTCTTCCTAATACATGACATCTGTGGGCTCAGGGAGACAAGAGCCAATTTGCTTGCCCAAATTAGATGCCAGGTCTTAATAAAATTATGAAAGTTCTTTCTCCCTTTCTTTCATCTCTTCCTACAAGTATTTGTTGAGCATAGACTACGTGCTAGGTATTCTCTCTGGTGCCTCCAGCGTTTTTTTCATGTATCCCTTTCCCCTCTCTGTGACTGCTTTCTGTATCAGATTTCTTCCTTTCCTCCACCTCTCTGTGACCTTCAAACCTGTTTTCAGGGCAGTTCAGCTATAAATCATTTGCATGACTCTCATAGTGCTCCTCTTCCTAGAGAAATTTGACATGTGATTGTCTATTGTTGTATCAAATATTCCGTGTTCAATAAATCTTAGACAGCAGTTTGCAAGCAGGAACCTTCTCCAAAACCTTACATCCTACCACTTGGCGACCAACCACTTGGAACATGCGTGAGACTGGACCCTTCATTGACTCCTTTTTGAGAAAATATGCTAACATTGCTCTTCAGACAGAGCTCCAAATCCTTTTCATTGCACACAAGACCCTGCATAATCCAGCCTTCTACTTAACTCTTTAGACTCCTTCTGCTCCATTGGAAGAAAACCACATTGGAATTTTGTCGAATTTTTGATAGAAATACCATCTAATTTTAGCATGTTTCTACTTGGAGTGTTCTAGTCATCAACCCCCTTCACCACAATAACTCCCGTTCCTACTTCAAGTCCCATTTTAAATGTTACTACTTCTGAGGAGCCTTCCCAGACTCCCAGTGAGACTGGGATTAGGCTCCCTGATACGTGATCTCAGAGCACCTGAAAATTGTCGTGTTAATTATTTCATGGATATATGAAACATCCATAGTTGTGTTCAGTTACTTGTCTCATGGACGTATACCTCATCAACTGGTCTTCACAGGTCATATTTATTATGTGCCAAGCATCTGGCAGAATGCTGGGCTCATAGTGAATATCTGTAGAATATATACGTGACCAATCATAAGTACTTTGTAGGTACTAATTGTGAGTACTTACTAATCCTAAGTACCACGCATCTAAGTCAAAACTTCATCAAGAGTTTCCTTATTTATTATTTGGTAATTTAAAAACTGATTAGCTCTGCCCTGCAGAGTGGTCACCTACTGTCAAGGGCCCCTTCTCTTGGGCAGACTATACTTGGATTCTATTCACATTGTCTCACACTTGAGCTTTCCCAATTTCAGTCCACCCTGTTAGATCCTACTGGATTAATTTTCCCCAAACACTGATCTGACCAGGTGACTCTTTGGCTTAAAAGAGTTGGCTACAGAATAAAGCTCAGACCTCCCCTAGCCTTCAAGCCCATCTGTATTCTGATTCTGACCTAAATGTCTGTATTCACTTATTCTGTGAAATAAACTGTTCCACCATGAAATTTTTATTCACTAAGTTTTTGTTTATATTATTTACTTCACTCAGAAGCACCCCCTTCTCTTCTGTTACCAAACTTCAATCCATGTTAAGAGTACAGCTTATGTCCCATTTTCTCTGCATGACAATCCCTAGCCAACTTGTTAGAGCAGTTTCAGCTGTAAGTGAGGAGGCTAATATCAAATGAGTTTAAGAAAGAAAAAGAATTTATTGGTTCATGTAATTGATAAGTCCAGGTATAGAGTTTAAATATGACTTTAAGTAAAATATTATCAGGAATCATTCTGTCTGGATTTTGCTGATTCTTTTGATCTCTTGACTTCTTTCTGAGTTAGTTTTACCAGGGAGTGGGTGACAAGAAGTTTTATGGGGAGCCCCATAAACACAAGGTTAAAATCCATCAGCTTAACAACCTTGGGAAAAATGAACTTCTCGTTGTTAAAAGTTCCAACAAAAGTCCTAAAGAAGGATAGGTCACATGCCCATCCTAAACCTATTGCTATGGTACTCTGATTAACCTGGGCCGGGTGATTCGTCCATTCCTGGACAAACGGGCAGAGTAAACCTCACAGAACTGCATTAACAGACGATGGGGGTTGGGTGGGCCCCCAAAGGAAAATTTAGATACTGTTACCAGAAGGGGAAATGGAAACTAGGCAGGCAAAAACCAACAAAAGTCCTAAAGAAGGATGGGTCACATGCCCATCCTAAACCTATTGCTATGGTACTCTGATTAACCTGGGCCGGGTGATTCGTCCATTCCTGGACAAACGGGCAGAGTAAACCTCACAGAACTGCATTAACAGACGATGGGGGTTGGGTGGGCCCCCAAAGGAAAATTTAGATACTGTTACCAGAAGGGGAAATGGAAACTAGGCAGGCAAAAACAACAGCTCCATTCTACCGCTCCAAACGTAAGTGGGCTCTCCTGGCTCTGAATTCCTAACGCTCTTTTTGTCCACACTACTTGCTTATCTCCGTGGCCTTGTTTCCCCATGGTCCCATAGCCTCAGACACCACATCTTAATGCCAGTATTCCAAGCAGAAGGAAGAAGGGAGCAGATGGAGAGAGGACTTTCCTAGAAAATGGATAGTTTCCCTAGAGACCATCTAGGAAACTTGGATCACGTGGTGAGGAGGCAGGGAAGATGAATATCTGGCAAAGGGAAATGGATGAACTGAAACTGGATCAGCTCAAACGAGGTTCATTCCTGGAACTGAGAACATTCTGAACAAAGGCAGGGAGGGTTCTGTTAGAAAAAAAGGAGGTGTGCGGTTCTTGCTGTTGCCTAGGTAACCAACAGTGACTGCACAGGAGGCTTTTTCATCAACTTACCTGCTAGCAATTACTGCATGCAAGGCATGACATGTTTTGGATTCTCATCTTGTTTCTATGATTTTCTTTTTTAATGGCAGGAACTGTGGCTTATACTCTTCACAATGCTTTGTACTTAGTAGCCATTCAGTGAATATTTGCTGACTTTAAAAATTTGATTATGAGGTATTAAGAGGAAAGATAGAATTTAGACTGTTTCTAGGGCCTTGTTTAAAGACTTACTTTTTGCTCTTACTGCTAAAGGAAATGATAGATCCCACATCTGTGTTACGATTGTTGGAGTAATGGAGCTGCAAATAAACCTCAGGTATATCTTCTCAGCTCTAAGTTATGTTCTGGTCAACTTGTAAAGTATTTGACTCTTGGTATATATGGCCCATCTAGATGGTTCTTACAGTTGTAAGATGAATTTAGACAGGCAATGTATGTAATTCAGTTAACTGGTCTCCTTTTTATGTCTTTTCCTCATATTTTATTTAATAGGGAAATTGCTCTCCCACTGAATCTTAATTCACAATGTTAAGACTTCAGAAATACAGTTTTATATTCAAGAAAGAATTTCAATCTTCTTGCTGTCAAATATACTCTGATCTCACATGGGTACTTAATGATGTCAGGATGTCAATTTCATTTTGACAGGGCCCCTATAGGTGGAAATTTCAACTTTTTATTCTTGGTTAATACGGATGGGTAAGAGGATGTTTGAGGATATTTCCACCTCTGTTTTTATAGAAACATATACTTTTCCATAAATTTGTGAGACAGCCGTATGTTTGTGAAGCACTCTCAGCTTCTAAGAGTGAAAAGTTTCCTTCCTGCTCAAGACCTGCTATTAACTGCCTCCAATGACTCCCTGATTATTGCAGTCTCCCAACTGTTGTGATGCCCTTAATAGTCTGAAGGCCCTGGAATCTTTATTTCCACCAAGAAATGATTTCTTCCACTTATTTTTGGTGTAGTACCACTAGTGCCACTTGAATTTTAGATACAGCCATTATGTCTACAAATCCCTTGTACCTTGCTCTTCAGGTAGTGTTACCGCCTGATATGAGTTTTTAGATGTTTGTCCAGGAGTAGGATTAGACTATACTATTCTCAACACTTTTGTATTATCTACTGATGCATAGCAAATGATGCCAAAAGGAAGTGACTTCAAACAACAGACTTAAAACCTGAAACTAACACAACTTTGTAAATCAACTATGGTGTTGTCCAGTAGATGAGTCGCGTCTGACTCTTTTGCAGCCCCGTGGACTGTAGCCTGCTGGGCTCCTCTATCCATGGGATTTTCCAGGCAAGAATACTGGAGTGGGGTGCCTCTTCCTTCTCCAGGGGATTTTCCTGACCCAATGATTGAATCAGCTTCTCTTGCATTGGCAGGCAGATTCTTTACCATTAAGCCACCAGGGAAGCCCCCCAAATCAACAATATTTCAATTAAAAAAAAATAGATACATGTTATCTCACACAGTTTCTGTGTGGAATTGGGGAGAGGCTTATCTGAGGGTCCTGGCTCATAAGGTTAGCTCAAGGTGTTGGCCTTGGGGTGCAGGCATCTGAAGGCTTAACTGAAGCTGGACTGGGCCTTCCATGATGGCTCACTCAAACATAGCTGTTAGCTGGAGGCCTAACTTTCCCGCCCTGTTGGCCTCTGCTTGAATGTCCTTATGGCATCGCAGCTGGCTTCCTCCAGAGTGAGTGATCAAAGAGAGAGACTAAGGAATAAGCTGCAATGCCTCTTATGACTTAAATCTCAGAAGTCATATCCTGTCACTTCTGCTAATGTTCTCTTTGCTAGAAGTGAATCACTCACTTGGTCATGCCCACACTCAAGGGGAAGAGCTCTGCCACTTGAAAGGAGATGTATCAAAACTTTTGTGGATATATTTAAAAAGGACATAGTGGAGGACAGGGAAGCCTGGCGTGCTGCAGTTCATGGGGTTGAAAAGAGTCAGACACAACTTAACGACTGAACAACTACCACCACCACCCTCCTCTTGATTCTCCCCCTTGTGACTAGGTATTTGCAAAACAAAGCAAACTCAGAGGTTTAGACTGTGGACAGCAAAGTGGATAGATGAATACTGCTTTCTCAATCTTGGGGTAATTCATGTAGAATTTCAGTCTTGTAACCTTAAGAGTTAGGTGCGCCTCCAAAACTTGAAAAGGGAGGAGCGGAGGTGGGGTCTGGGAGAGCCAAATCTCTTCTTCCAGATTCTCCAATGATACTGTCTTCTGTGCCCCTCATGAATATGCAGTGGCCAGGTGAAAGCTTTCCCCAGTGCATGCTCAGAGAGGGGGATGGCGGTAAGCATGGAAGGGACAGAAAGAAATAGAAGTGTTGGGTTGTACTCACCTGGACTAATGGGTTGGACACACACAGCAGATGGTAAGACCTGAGTAAGAAGTTAGCTGGTTCTGTTCTGCTGCTGGTTGGCGAAGACCAGCCTCAGATGGGGGAGCAAGAGTGAGGCTATGAGTAGATATTGGTCCTGGGATTAAGAAGTGCCAGAGCCTTCTGCTGAAATCATCTGCAGCACCGCCAAGAGATACACAGGATCCGTGGGCAGAATTCAAGCCTTGGATCTTGAAAACAGAAACCATGGTGGTTCTGGCTCCCTGGCAGTTCTTAACATACAGTGTGCTGGTACAGCACTTGGTACCAGATGGAGAGGTTGTGAGGACAGGGCATGACTGTGAGGCCTCAGAGCAAAGCATCATGCCACAAAGACAGGTGGTGAGAGGGGTGCCCCTGTCTGTGGTGGCTTACTGCCTTTTCGGTACTCATCCTGCCTGTGTGCCCTTCACACTGGGCCTCTTCAGGAGCTTCTATTTCCAAAGCATTTTAATTTAGAAGTCAAATGTGAGTATTCCAAGCTCCGATCTAGGCTAAGAGTGCTTCACAGCTTTTCTCTTTTCTCACATTTAGAGACATCTAGGTTTCTGATACACTGATAAACAAGGGAGTTATAGAATAGTACACTTTGTGAAAGAAGGCACTGGAAAGAAGACGCCACAAAAGGAGAGAGTGGAGTAAAGAATAGAGTTTTCTTTCCAGTACATTCCAGTACATTCCAGTGCAAGGGCTTCCATGGCAGCTCAGTGGTAAGAATCCACTTGCCAATGCAGGAGACACAGGTTCGATCCCTGACTGAAACCTTATGGCATGGTAGCTGACTTCCTCCAGAGGTTTCCTCTAGAGTGGGTGATCAAAGAGACAGACTAAGGAGGAAGTTGCAATGTCTCTTATGACCTAACCTCAGAAATCATATGCTGTCAATAATTCTGCCATGTTCTCTTTGCTAGAAGTGAATCACTCACATCCAGCATGATCCCACATGCTGCAGAGCAAGTAAGCCCACACACCACAACTATTGAACCTGTGCTCTAGAGCCCGGGAACCTCAAATACTGAGCCCATGGGCCCTAGAGTCTGTGCTCTGCAACGAGAGGCCACTGCAATGAAAAACCCATGCACCACAACTAGAGAGTAGCCCCTGCTCGCTGCAACTAGAGAAAAGCCTGCACGCAACAACGAAGATCCAGCACAGCTGGATTTTAATTTTTAAATTAAAACATTTAAAAAAGATAGCAATGCAAGAGGAGGTGGGAAGTGGAAATAAACAGATTTATATTTCAAGATGCAGATATACTATATATGTCATTGCCCTGTGAAAGACATCCAGGGGCTCTGCAGCTATCTGCTACCACCTTAGATGCAGGTGGGAGGGGCCTCTTTTTAAGGGGCCCTGCTCTGGTCCTCCTCCAGCTGTATTCCTACANTTGTCCCAGATGAGGCTGCCTTCTCACTTTTGCCCTATGAAAGGCTTAAGTGACAGGAAGCAATAGCCCTCTAGTGGAACACAGACCCACATACCAGGAGCAGACGCTCTCTGGACCAGGCGTTCCTCTCTGTGGGATGATGGCAGTTGACTCACACCTTCTCTTCTCTTGCAGATCCAGTCTCACAGGTTTTCTTTGCTCAGTAAAGCCCATGATGTAGAAATCGTCTTGAACCCAGTGCCCCACAGGTGGTGGCCCAGAAGAAACTCATTGGACACAATACCTCCATGCTTCGTTTCTTAAAGAATTCCTTTTCAGTTTGCTAAGATTCCCAGTGGGAATGCTAACACAGTTGGCAGCAATCATGGGTCCTCTGCATTCTGGAATTTACCGGTAGAACATTTCCTTCCGTCCTTCCTGGTATTAAAAAGAAAAAAAGCCAAACCGGTTACTATTTTCATCCAATCAACTGTTCAGTGAAATAAAAAGGATTTTTCTTCACGAAAAGTTTATGGATTCATAGATGGCAGACATCCTTGATTAAAAGAATGCAAATAATTTAGAAGATTTAAAAACACAGTCTTTTTATTTCTGTTACTCCTGTATTAGTAGGATAATTTGCTTTTGCTTTCTACTCTCATGGGTAAGATAAACAATGTGATTCTAATCATGTTCACTATTTAGTTTAGAGATAGAAATAATCAAAGCTATGGTAACATATTTTTCTTGTGTTATAAAATTTTTTTTAATCCCTGTAGCTTGATGAAATATGTGTATCATGTGTTTACTACACACTTTATTAGGTTGATAAGAGAAATATTATAGCACAATGTAAAAAACAGTTTTAATTTCTTTGACACAGGTTGGACTAAAGTTTTTCTTTTTTGTCTTCATTGGTAGTTTTTATGTAATCTTTCATGAATTGCTTCTTAATATTATTGAAATAGCAGGTATTATCGGAACATATTTTTCAATTTGAAAATTCTTTTTATGTTGACAGTTTAAATCAATATCTTCAGATCTTTTATCATCTGGTCATTTCTTCACTTGTTTTGTTTATATTATAAAATTAAAGCACATAAGAATTTTACATTTTTGTGTGAAAGTGTGTCAGACTCTTTGTGACCCCATAGACTTAGCCCACCAGGTTCCTCTGTCCATGGGGTTTTCCAGACAAGAATACTGGAGTGGCTAGCCATTCCCTGCATTTTTGTATAATTCAGCCTTTTTTTTTTTTTTTAAGAGTTTCTGTTTTGTTTAGATTTTTAGTTCATCCTTCCCTAATCCAAGATTACATAAATATTTATCTATATTTCTTTGTTTTTAAACAAATTGTCTACTTTACATTTAACTAATTTATGCTATCTGGAATAAACTTTGCTTTAAAATGTAATATAAAGATCTATNCTTTTTTTTTTTTAAGAGTTTCTGTTTTGTTTAGATTTTTAGTTCATCCTTCCCTAATCCAAGATTACATAAATATTTATCTATATTTCTTTGTTTTTAAACAAATTGTCTACTTTACATTTAACTAATTTATGCTATCTGGAATAAACTTTGCTTTAAAATGTAATATAAAGATCTATTTTCTCCCCACTAATTCAGGCATTCTTCCCATAGTAATTTGTTGAATAATCTTTTTGTAAATGTTTTATATTTGTGTAAACCCCTCCCAGCTTCATTCTGCTCAGACGTCTCCTTTCCAAGAGGTACATTCTGTCTGTCTGAATTCCCCTAATTATGATTTTCATTCTTTTGCTCTGTTTCCTTCTCTGTCACACTTTTCAATACTTGACATTATACTTGACTTTTTGGTACATTAATCTGAGTTATTGTCTCACTCATGAGAATGTAAGTTCCATGAAAGCAGGAACTTTTATGTCCATTCATGATTGTATCTCAATGCTTTGAAAATGTCCTTCTTCTTAAAAAAAAAAANTTCGGATGGGTGGCAGCGGTTCGGGTCCCGGGTCTTTGGGGTCGAAGGAGATTTACCAGGATCCTTCGGTTCCTTGAAGTGGTATAGCGGGGTTCCGGGACAAGGGGTCCTTTTATCACGGTCTCAGGCTCTTTTAGGGGCAGAGGATTCAGTTTTAGCAAGGTCCTAGGTCTCTGAAGGGGCAGATGTACGGGGTCTTGGGGGTACTTTGAGCAGGAGTGGGCTTCGTTTTTCACATTCCTGGGATAAAGAAGCAGTGTATTGGGGTTCTGTCTGTTTATCGGGGTCTTCGGGCGGGAGGGCGATGTATCTGCGTCCTGCAGGGGCCGGGACCGCCTTGGTGGGCTGCTGGGGGCGGAAGGGTTTACGGCGACCAGCGTCTTTAATGGGGTTTCTAGTTTGCCCAGAGGGGAGCCGTAACTTGGCATGGTCCCCAGTTTTTTCGGGGGCGACAGGGCGAGTTAGCGGGTCCCCGGGAGATCTTGAAGGGAGGGCGCGGCTCTGCAGGCGCTGGATCGGCTCGTGGCGGGAAGGGAACTCTGGTGACATCTCGAGTTCGCAGTCTGTGGCTGGTCAGCATCCTGGAACAGATCTCTTTCTAGATGAGATTTACTCACGCTTAGTTGAAGGATTGATCCGTGTTGTTGCCTAGTTGGAGAAATAGTGGGATTGTTCTGCAGTTTTCTTCTCTCTGCCCCAGGATCCCTGTGCGGGCGTGTTGATTTCTCTCCTCTGGGAACCAAAGTGGCAGACAGCACCTTAAGTGGGCATGTAGACATGTAGGTTCTTAAGGAGGCGAATGTCCTCCGGATGAGCGTGGAAGCCACTGAGGATAGGGAAGGCTGTGCGGTTTTGGCTTCCTTTCCTATGTTAGGGTCTACTTTGCTGATCCTGTATTATTAGGTCTGTCCTGAAGTCCTGCCCGAGTGTTAGGCAGTCAAGTATGCTGGAAAGTGTGTTCTGGCTTCTCTCTGTCGTTTGAAAAGCATTTGTGTAGAGGAATCAGTCCAAGTAACGCATTGGAATTCGAAGTTCCAAAGCTAGAGCTCTGCAAAACCGTGGTTTGAGACCTGTAAGGATGGCTAACGGAACTCTTTTAAAAAATCCTGCTTAACAGTTTTACTGGATACAGTTAGTCTTGACTCATATGCAGAGTCCTTGGTAACTAGCCCAAACTTAGATGGAATTCAAATAAAATGACCTGTATACATGCATATGCTCTTTTTTTTTCTTTAAATGTTTAAGTCAGAAAGTCTGTGCTTTTGCTTGACAGTTCCCCTGGTTAGATAGCTCCTTTATCATAGAGGCCTGTAAATCAAGTCTGATGTGGCTTGATTTGATGGAACCTGTACTTATAGTAATTCTGTAGTTTGGGATAAACAGACAAATTTGAGTAGGGCAAGGCAGAAGATTTTACCTGCTTTAATCTTTTTTGAGTGACAGTTTTCTTTTAATGATATTTCTTTTGATCTTAGAACCAGAAACATTAGTGATAATATGTTTAATTCTTGACTTTTATAATCATTTTAAAACAAGGGAGCTTCTCTGGTGGTCCAGTGGTTAGGAGTCCACCTGCCAGTGCAAGGGACATAGGTTCCACCCCGGAAGACCTGCAGCTAAGCCCACGCACCACAACTGCCGCGTCCACTCCGCTGGAGCCTGTGCTGCGCAACAAGGGAAGCCAGTGCAGGGGGAGGCCCTGGGGCCACAGTGAAGACTAGCGCCTGCTCGCAGTGACTAGAGAATGCGCTTGTACAGCAGTGAAGACCCAGTGCAGCCACAAATAAGTAAATTTNACTGCCGCGTCCACTCCGCTGGAGCCTGTGCTGCGCAACAAGGGAAGCCAGTGCAGGGGGAGGCCCTGGGGCCACAGTGAAGACTAGCGCCTGCTCGCAGTGACTAGAGAATGCGCTTGTACAGCAGTGAAGACCCAGTGCAGCCACAAATAAGTAAATTTTAAAAGTAAAGGAAAAAACAGGGAATTCCATATAGCAGTATAGAGCTCTGAGAAGTTTAAGTGTTTTGGGGTTTTGTTTTAGTTTGGCTTTTGTTTTGGTTGTAAATTAAACCAAAATGCCTGTTTGACTTTTATAACTATCAAAACTGATCAGTTGAGCAGATGTTTAATTGGAATCACAGCCAAAAAAAACCCTAAGCAGACTTTTGTTTCCCCATTATTTTTGAAAGCCAATGATAAATTAAGTGGATATCAGTTACTTTTTAAAAAAGCCGCTTTCATAATTTCTAAGTAAACATAATGATCAATCAACAAGTATTTGATTATCTGCTAGGTGTCACAGCATGGTGTGTACCTCCATGTACAGTGATTACAGCTCTCATAAACCTGTATCAAGAGAAAGAGACAACAAATACATAAAATAATTGAGATGCTGATAAGAGAGAAATAAACAGGATAGTTTTGGGGTTCAGCTCACTTAAAAAACATTAACCCCTGATAATATAACTGGTATTAGCATTCTCTGTTATATAAGCATACAGTCTGTAAGGTAAACATCAAACTTAAAAGTGTTTGGGGAATTCTTTAGGAGAGAGTTGCAAAGACATGGAAAGGAGTTATTAATTATATGTGCTGTGCTGTACTTAGTCACTCAGTCTTGTCTGACTCTTTGGGACACCATGGACCATAGTCCACCAGGCTCTTCTGTCCACGGGGATTCTCCAGGCAAGGATACTGGAGTGGGTTGCCATGCTCTCCTCCAGGGAATCTTCCCAACCCAGGTATCAAACCCAAGTCTCCTAAATTGCAGGTGGATTCTTTTCTGGAATTATATGCTTTTATACTATTTGAATTTATTTCAATGAGCAGACATTACTTAGGTGTTAATTAGAGAAGTCTGGAATTAAAACATTTTGGTCACTGTGCAAATTTGTGAAATGTTGCACAGGCTTTTTGTCAGTGTTGCCACTTCTGTGTGTACTAGTGAAGGAAAAATGTATTTCATTTATCTAAAATTATAGGAATGGGATTGGGGAGGGAGCACAACAGAATAAGAAAAAAGACTAAAGCCCAAATAAAATGTGAAAACATGTTAAAGATGTTGGATCTTTAATTGTATGAAGATAAATTAATCTTTGGCCTTTATTTTAAATTTCTGTTCTTTCTAAAAAGACTTCTTAAAAGTCTTTTTTTAGACTCTTGAGAAGAATAAGTTGTATTTTTGTGGTGCCCCCTCCCGCTGTGGTGGGGCAGCAGGTCTTTTATTGTGGCACAGATTTCAGGATGGGATTTTTTTTGGTCAAACATATGGACATCTAATAGATATGTTTTCTTGTGAGGGATATGAAGCATAAAAATAGTTTTATAATTCATTATTACACTGCTAAAAAATGATAATACCATAATGTCTTTTGAATTATCATTCAAAATTCTTAAGTCATAGATGAGACATACTAAGCCAGTTTCTAGAAAGGAAATCATAAGATATGAAATTCTAGTCTCAAACTGTGCTACTAACTATATGACCTTGGATAATTCCTTAGTCTTTCAGGGCCTCAGTTCCCATACATATGAAAGAAAGAGCAGTCCCTGTCAGTAATCAATATACACTCTAATGCCAGGGTTTATATTCCATGGTTTTTATATCGCAGATCTACAGTATTATATATACAAAAACCGATAGATCCTATAAGAGTCGCTAGTTCTCAGGATACAACTAGTTCCATGTAATTTTTATTTATCATACCTAATTTTAGGCCTCTTCTTTTTTAAGATATATAGCAACTATTTAATTCAAGAATATACATTCATGAAGGTAGATGACTTTCTTTTGATAATTTAGCTTTATCTGTTAAAGCTAAATTTTGTCTTTTTCTTTCTAGTCCCTGGTTTTGTAATGGAGTGTCTAATGATAATGTAATGTCCTTACTTAATTCTGTGCATAGGATGAGGTCTCCGGTGGCTGAACCCCTCTACACTACTGCCAAGGCAATTTTTCTAAAATGCAAATGTGCTCAGTGCTTTTTTCTTAAAACATACTTCTCCCTTAACTACAGTATTTAGTTCTGTGGTTACAAGGCCCTTCATCATCTGGCTCATCTCCTGTATTTCTACCATCATATGTCTTAAGCTCCAACTGTACTAATACCGTCATTTTACTGAAAGAGCCATACCGTTTGCTAACTCAGAACCTTCTTATATATTCTCCCTCCTACTCAGAATGCCTTTCCTTCTCCTATCTTGCTGATAGTCTACCGGTTTTTCAAGATATAACTTAAATGCTCTCTGCTTTTTGAGTCTTCTGTGTACTCTGGTCCTCCGTCTTCCAGCCCCACTGAGTTATTTACTATGTCTCGTTCATTCTTTCCCTTTGTTTATTAGTATGCTGTAATTATGTATGTGTCTCTCTTCCAGGACTCAAAAGCAGATGTATGTTTGTCTTATTGGGGCTTTCCAGGTAGCACAGTGGTAAAGAATCCACCTGCCAATACAGAAGACACAAGAAACGTGGGTTCAATCCCTGGGTCAGAAAGATCCCCTAGAGTAGGAAATGGCAACGTGTTCCAGTATTCTTGCCTGGAAAATTCCATGGACAGAGGAGCCTGATGGGCTACAGTTCATGGGGTCACAAAGAGTTGGACACGATTGAGCATGCACGCACGCACGCATGCACACATTTGTCTCATTACTTATTGAATATCTTTTGCTTATTTTACACAATTGGCTCCCGTTACAGATTTGAACTCTCAGTGCCAAGCTTAGTATCTTCCAAATGTCTGAATTAATTGTATATATCAGTCTTGCCCTATTTTTCTAAAACATTGGGCTTTCTAAATTATCTTGTTCTCATGCCCCTATGACTGCAAACTGATATTAGGTCTATAGTACTTATCCTTATATTTAAGAAGAGAGATTACCAGCACTGAAGGAGTTAGGTGTTAACTGTTAAACTTGCAGAAAAGTCACACAGAATTTTGAGGCAAACACTAATCACAGTATCTAAAATTGCTGGGAGAGTTGTGAACTGGTTTCAGTATTTCAGATCTTGTACATCATTGATTTGGTGGCTATTTTACCATTTCTGTTTTCTGTACAGGAAATGATTTTGCTGATGTAATGGGTTTTTATATTGGTTTAATAGTTTCTTTATATACATTGGGCTTCCTGGATAGCTCAAATGGTAAGCAATCTGCCTGCAATACTGGAGACCAGGGTTCAATCCCTTGAAGGAGGGGATGGCAACCCACTCCAGTATTCTTGCCTGGAGAATCCCATGGACATAGGAGTCTGGCAGGCTGCAGTCCATGGGGTTGCACAGAGTCAGACATGACTGAGCGATTAACACTTTCACACTTTCACTGTACATACATTACCTTTCATTCTCAAAACAAATCCTAAAAATTTAGTTAATTTTCTCAAGAAGTTAAGAAGCAGGCTATAGCCAGGTCTGTCTAAATCCAGATTCTGTGCTTTTTAGAAATACTACATTGATTCATGTTGATACTTGGCAGAAAACAACAAAACTTTGTAAAGCAATTGTCCTTCAAACTAAAAAAAAAATACTACATTGCTTTCTGTATATGAATTCTTAGTGTATTTATAACTATTAATAGATATTTGACTCATTTTATAAATTGAAGAAGTAGATTGTAAGGTTTATCCATTCAGCTTTTTTGAAAAAAAGCTGAAGTAGAACATTTGAAATTGATTGGAGTTTAGACACCACTTAATCCAACTCCTAGAGTTAACATATGAGGGAACTGACATACGCAAGAATAGTTAAATGACTTGCTCAAGATCACACAGCTTTGTACTTAGTTAAGATTTGTTGTTGTTATTTTAAAGAAAAGCAAGTGCCTGATTCTCGCCCCACCCCCGACTCCCAAGGCCAAGGAAAAAAGCCTCGAGTGGCTTTCAGAAAAATGATGATGAGGATCTCAGAGTGTTAAGGACATGTCTCAGAGAAAATCCTGACTTTGGATCATGACACATGGAGACATCTCATTGCCTCTTCACTCACATAGTTCCCTAGACTTGGTTTCTTTCCTTCCTTTTTTTTCTTTTCAAAAATATATTCACAGCTTACTTATCTCCCTGATGAAGTTATTAGCAGCAGCCTAATAACCAGTAACTGTTTACATGCCAACCATGTAAATAATAGGGATACAAAAAAGCATAAAATCTAGTCAATGCCTTGAAGGGGCTTAGTTTATTGGGAGTGGGAAGCAGTAAGTATTTAACTGCAATGCAGTATATAAAGATGCAACCCCAGGAGCTCAGAAGAAGGTAAACATGAACTGGGCTAGTGGTTGTAGTAGTTTCTATGTAGAAAAGCCTTGGTTTAAGTTAGTGTTTAAATGAAGAGTTGGAGGGAAAGACTAAGGAAAGGAATATCTGGCTGTGTGTGAGTCTGTATATAATTTTTTTTTTTTTTTAATGTAACCCATGTTCATGTCCCTTCAGCTGCAGTGGCCTCCTTGTTGTTTCAGAAGGCCTGGAACATACTCTTCCAGATATCTGTATATCTCCCTCCCTTCCTTCCTTCAGGTCTGAATTAAGGTATCACCCCTTTTGTAAAAGTCTGCCTTGTTAAAATTACAGCATCCCTCCCATGCATACCCTTCTATGCCTTTTCCTTGCTTTGTGTCTTTTTTTGTGCTTTTCTGCAGTCCCACATACTTTGTGTTTTTATTGTCTTTCTACTATATATCCCCTAATATTACATAAGATCCACAAGGGCAGGGATTTTCACCCATTTTATTTAGTGCTATATCCCCAGCACCCAGAATATTACCTCTTACAAAGTAGCTGCTCACATATTTGTTAAATGAATACAACAATCAAACTTTCAAGCAGTAAGACTGTTTGATCTAACTTCTCTCTTTCTTGCTGGCTGGCATGGAGCAAGAGGAAATTTCTTTTCCATTAAAAAAATTTTTTTTTCCTAATACTTAAATTGTATCAGTATAGAAATCATGACATAAGAACTTCTACATATGTCATTGTGTAATCAGCAAGAACCAAGTATAGAATACTTCTATGACCTTAGCAATTTTTCTTACTCCTCCTAGTTACTACTTCCTAAATGTAACCACTATTCTGACTTCTATCACAATAGATTGGTTTTGCTTTTCTTGACTGAAGCGACTTAGCAGCAGCAGCAGCAGCAGCAAACTTCATATAAATGGAACCAAATCATTTTTTAATTTAGTAGGACTTCATTCTTTTTCATTGCTGTGTAGCATTTTATTGTATGAATAGATATATGTATATGTATATATATGTGTGTGTGTGTGTATATATTGTTGCTATTGTACTGTTTATAGACATCTGGACTATTTTCAGGTTTTAACTTCTAGGAACAAAGCTTCTAAGAACAATTTTGTACCTACCTTTTTGTGGACATAAAGATTCATTTCTTGTCTAAAAAAGTTAACCTCATCTCTGTGTGTGTGTATGTGTGTGTATAGTGCTGTTGTTGTTTAGTCACTAAGCTGTGTCCAACTCTTTTGCAACCCATGGACTCTAGCCCACCAGTCTCCTCTGTCCATGGGATTTCCCTGGCAAGAATACTGGAGTGGGTTGCTATTTCCTTCTTCAGGGGATCTTCCTGACCCAGGGCTCAAACCCACATCTCCTGCATTGGCAGGCAGATTCTTTACCGCTGAGCCACCAGGGAGCCCATATATGGAAAGATAGATACATCTGCACATAAAATTCTTAATTCTTTGTGGTCCTTAGCACATGCTGAAAAGTGAAAGTGTGTTAGTTGCTCAGTCGTATCTGACTCTTTGCAGCCCCATGGACAGTAGCCTGCAGATTCTTCTGTCCTTGGGACTCTCCAGGTAAGAATACTGGAGTGGGTTGCCATTCCTTTCTCCAGGGGATCTTCCTGATCCAAGGATTGAACCCAGGTCTCCTACTGGCAGGCAGAAGCATCTAGCACGTACTAGATGATCATTAAATGGTTGAAGATAAATTATTAACTAATCATGTACTGTAAGATGATCTCAAATTTATTGAAAAATGTTGGAGAACAGCTTCTGGTCCATATTTTTGTTCTTACATCTGACATAAAACATGTAGCGCTTAACTTTGTCCAGATTCTACGCATTTCTCTTTCCTTTTGGCTAACCTTCTTAAGAACCATTGGAGAAGGAAATGGCAATCCCCTCCAGGACTATTGCCTGGAAATCCCATGGACAGAAGAGCCCAGTAGGCTACAGTCCATGGGGTCACAAAGAGTCAGACACGACTGAGCGACTTCACTTCACTTTTAAAAACCATATTGTTTATTATTTGCTGCCCCTTTTCCAGAAGATGAGTGAAATATATCCAGAAAAGAGAAGATTCAAAATAGTTAATTTTAAGGTGTGAGCTTCAGAACTGGTTGACAGTTTTTTATTTTCTCAACATTAAAATGTCATTTCTTTTCAACAATTTGGTTCTACTATATGTATTTTTATATATATGTGTATGTATTATATATGTATGTGTGTATATATGTATATATTTTACTATTCTATACAGTTTGAAATCATTTATATGAATGTATAAGTTATGTTTGGGGATCTATCAAGTAAAGGCTTTCTTTTCTTTGACTGTGTTCATGCTTGGTTGCTCAGTCATGTCCAGCTCTTTGCCACCCAAGGACTGTAGCCTGCCAGGCTCCTCTGTCCATGGAGTTCTCCAGGCAAGAATACTGGAGTGGGTAGCCATTTCCTTCTCCAGGGGATCTGCTTGACCCAGGGATTGAACCCAGGTCTCCAGCATTGCAGGCAGATTCTTTACCATCTGAGCTACCAGGGAGTAATTTTAGAAATGGCTTCAGTTGGTGAAGAATGCAAATGAGAGCCCCTATGGTAATAAAAGAGACCATGAGAAATATTTTTCTAGTTTTGGGGAAGCTTTCAGTTCTCTTTTGAAGTGATTTCTTAGCTAAGACTTGAAAGATAAGTAGGAAACAAGGTGGATGAGATACCCAGCAGGGAATGGGGTAAAAGCACTGTAGGTGGGGCAGCTGCATTTGCAGAGGGAGAGCAGGGTAGATCTGGGAATCTGCAGACAGTTCAGGAGGGTTAAAGCAGTGCTTTTCAAGCTGCAGTGTGAGTATGAATTTCCTGGTAGGAGTGAGGCTCAGATATTTGGAGTTCTTACATGTTCACAGGTAGTGGAGGTGTTGTGGTTCGAGGATCACACTTTGCAAACCACTGGGCCAGAGCCTGGGAAGCAAGAGAGAAGAAGGAGTCAGAGTGAAAGCAGGGACCATATCATGGAGGATCTTATAACTAATATAAGGAATCTGAACTTAGAGCAGTGGTATCCCTAAGCAGAAAGGTGACCTTATGAGATTTTTTATTTTCTTGGGGACAGTAGTGGTGGAGTAGTGGAAATAATCTTTCGAGGCAAACTCAATCTCCATTTGAAACTATACAGATTAATGTCTGAGAAATTACAGTTAACCCATCCATTAATATTTACTCTTTTTTCCCACTAGCAGATTCAATTCTTTTAAAGGGAAAGTTTGATTTTATTTATTAATTTAGATGTTATATGTTTAATCATTTTTTTCTTCCAGGGATATTCTTATTTGTAATAAAATAAGTATTATTATACTTTAACTCATAATTACATTGTTAACCCTGTTTGATAGAATTTGATTTTTGTTCATGTTTTACTGTATAATAGTCCAGAGTCTTCTTTTTTTATTGATTAAAAAATAACCTAGCTGGTAGTGCCTATTGTATAGTAGGAGTGATCTTAATGATACTTAGTAATTTGAGTTAGGTTGTCATCAACTTTCATAAATGTTATTAATTAGAAAGTTTTATTTCATCTGTTTAAATATCACAACAGTTTTGCAGTATTATGAACTTAAGAATGTGTGTGTGTATAGCTTGTGTTTTCCCGCCTAATTTTATAGGAGCTGGTGGGCTGCAGTCCATGGGGTCGCTAACAGTCGGACAGACTGAACGACTTCACTTTCACTTTTCTCTTTCAGGCATTGGAGAAGGAAATGGCAACCCACTCCAGTATTCTTGCCTGGAGAATCCCAGGGATGGGGGAGCCTGGTGGGCTGCCGTCTGTGGGGTCACACAGAGTCGGACACGACTGAAGTGACTTAGCAGCAGCAGCAGGAACTCATTTTAAACACTTGGAAAAATGCAAAACACAAAATCTAATGCTTCAGCACAAACACAAGCTTAACTAACATTATGGTACACATTCTTCCTCATTCCATGAACATATTGATTCATTTGTATACTGTTTATCCTCTTATCATGAATTTATATAATAAAAATTTTCCTACTTTAACATTGCTTCAAAACTGAATTTTTAATAGCAGCATAAAATTCTGTTGGATGAATGTGTAATGATTTAACCATTGCCAATTATTGAATATTTTTTTCCTCTTTGGAGAACCCTGAAGAAAATCTTTGTGCATAAATGTTTCTCCATACTTGATTATTTTCTTAGGATAAGAATAAAAATGTTTAGTCAAAAGCTAAGACCTTAAAAAAATGAAACATTGACATATTATTTTCTAGAAAGGTTTTACATACCAGTATCAGTATTACTCTTAAAAACCTTTTCTAGGGAATTCCCTGGCAGTCTAGTGGTTAGGACTCCATGTTTCCACTGTAGAGGGCATGATTTCAGTCCCTGGTCAGGGAACCAAGATCCCTCATGCTGTGTAGTGTGGCCCCCAAAATAAATAAATTAAAAAAATTTTTGAATCCAAATTTAATAAGCAAAAATGATCTGACTTTGTATTTCTTTGATTATAATTGAAGAGCACTGCAAAAATTTTAAGTTATCCATTAAATGAAAAGATTTTTAAAAGAAAACCACATGCATTATTTTATAAGGTAAAATATTTTAACTAGAATTAATGTTTTATTATAGTAGTTTTTTCTGTTAATAGATAAATTAATTTCTTGAATAGTTATTTAAAAAACTTAAAAAATTCAGGGACCCAAACAGTTGCCCCAGAGACAACTACTGTTACCACTTTTTTATAGGTACTTCCAAGGTATTGTAAATCAAGTGTGTGTGTGTGCACCAAAACATTAAACAAATTATGGAGAACATTCATTAAAATACTGTCTAGTTCAGATGTGGTATTGTATACTAAATTGTGTACTAAAAATTAGAAAGGGTCTAAAAATGATTAGTATCTGGCTACTGGCCCAGAAGGAAGAAAAGCAGGGTCTGGCAGTATTTGGCTATAATTTTCTATAAGACAAGTGGCCTTAGCTCTTTTTATTATTGGATCAATTCTTTGACAATAGCACTTCTGTTTATAGTACCGATTCTGTAGTACTATTCCAAAAAGGAAAGCCAAGTTTTTGAAAATTAGGCAGTTGATGCCTGAAAGAAACCCTTCAAAGTACAAAAGCTATTTTGAGATACTTAGGGGCAAGATACTTTGTCCTTAGGTATTTTAGGATTTCTTTGGCAAGTACAGTTTTAGTAGAATTTTCATGACTTTGTTGCTTAACAATGAAAGTTTGAGTTGAATAGTTATAAATGAAATTCATCATTTCCCTGAACTCTTATTTCCTAATTCGAAAACCAATCCGCCATGATACAAAGTATTTTAAAATATACTTTTAAAAGATTTTCGTGCTAATAGTTTAAGTACTAATTTGTCTCATACAGTCAAAAATCTTTTTGAGCTTGACTTGGAGGCTGTTGCTAAATAAGTGACTTGAGCAATAAGAATCAGAAGGTTTAATTGGTTGTACAGAGCTTTAGGGAAAGGATAATTGCGTTGGGGAGAGATTTTTTTTTTAAGCCCTTGTTTCTAAAAATAAAATTAAAAATATCTAAAAATTAAAAAAAATTGTTTACTGAATACTAACTCTTTGGGGCCCAAGATAAGTTAGGGGTTTTATGAGAGTTTCTGTTGGCTGGAATTCATGTCTCCTATTTCAGATTAATTATAAGGCTGTAAAGGCTGCTAAAGAATTTGCACCTACTAGTGGTTGGTAATATTTGAGCGGTTTTAAGAAAACCTTCCCTTGTGGCTCAGCTGGTAAAGAATCCACCTGCAACAGGGGAGACCTGGGTTTGATTCCTTGGTTGGGAAGATCCCCTGAAGAAGGGAAAGGCTACCCACCCCAGATTCAGAAAGCTCAAAAAGATTCTGGCCTGGAGAATTCCATGGACTGTATAGTTCATGGGGTTACAAAGAGTCAGACATGACTGAGTGACTTTCACTTTGTTTTAAGAAAACCAGAGGCAGGAAAAGGTCTTGATTAAAAAAAATTTAATTTTGAAATAGTTATTTATCTGTATATATATTACAGAATATAGATAATTGCATAGTATAAAGAATTCCTATATACCTTTCATCCAGCTTTCTCCTAATGTTAACATCTTGTGTAACCATGGCAGATTTATTAAAAATAAGGAATTAATCCTGATTTTTAAAAAGAATACAACAAACTTTTTTTAACACCTGTTATAATAGAGTGTTTTAGCTGCTGATACACAATATTGGAAAAGAAGTAAATGTTGCAGATAATAATAATAAACTAATGATCTTAGTGTCATTCCTGAACACATTCTCAGATTATTGAACATATATATTTTGGTATATAATATTTTATATATTTTGGCTTATTTGGTATATATTTAGAAGACACTAACCACTGGGAGCCAGCTTGGGGTCACAGAGGACAAGTCATGCCACACTAGCCTCACTTGTGGCGCTAGTGGTAAAGAGTCCACCTGCCAATGCAGGAGACATAAGAGACACGGTTTTGATCCCTGGGTCGGAAGGATCCCCTGGAGGAGGGCATAGCAACCCAATCCAGTATTCTTGCCTGGAGAATCCCATGGACAGTGGAGCCTGGTGGGCTACAGTCCACGTGGTCTCAAAGAATCAGACACGACTGAAGTGGCTTAGCACCCACGTAAACCGGTAGGTACATCAGGAGATGCTCTGGCCATAATATATTTAGAATTATAGCTATGTTTGTTGGATTTTAAATTTTGTTCAGGGTAGGCTTAAATACCTTATGTAGATTGCCTCATTTAACCCTGTTTTACAAATGAGGAAAAGGACCCCAAAAGTTATACAGATAGCATTTGATAGCCTTTTATCATATTTTTGTATGATGGCTCAGATTATCAGCTTCTCATAGCAAAATTCAGGCTTAGACTAAAGAAAGCAGCTTTCTTAATTCTTTGTGGTCCTTAGCACATGCTGAAAAGTGAAAGTGTGTTAGTTGCTCAGTCGTATCTGACTCTTTGCAGCCCCATGGACAGTAGCCTGCAGATTCTTCTGTCCTTGGGACTCTCCAGGTAAGAATACTGGAGTGGGTTGCCATTCCTTTCTCCAGGGGATCTTCCTGATCCAAGGATTGAACCCAGGTCTCCTACTGGCAGGCAGAAGCATCTAGCACGTACTAGATGATCATTAAATGGTTGAAGATAAATTATTAACTAATCATGTACTGTAAGATGATCTCAAATTTATTGAAAAATGTTGGAGAACAGCTTCTGGTCCATATTTTTGTTCTTACATCTGACATAAAACATGTAGCGCTTAACTTTGTCCAGATTCTACGCATTTCTCTTTCCTTTTGGCTAACCTTCTTAAAAACCATTGGAGAAGGAAACGGCAATCCCCTCCAGGACTATTGCCTGGAAATCCCATGGACAGAAGAGCCCAGTAGGCTACAGTCCATGGGGTCACAAAGAGTCAGACACGACTGAGCGACTTCACTTCACTTTTAAAAACCATATTGTTTATTATTTGCTGCCCCTTTTCCAGAAGATGAGTGAAATATATCCAGAAAAGAGAAGATTCAAAATAGTTAATTTTAAGGTGTGAGCTTCAGAACTGGTTGACAGTTTTTTATTTTCTCAACATTAAAATGTCATTTCTTTTCAACAATTTGGTTCTACTATATGTATTTTTATATATATGTGTATGTATTATATATGTATGTGTGTATATATGTATATATTTTACTATTCTATACAGTTTGAAATCATTTATATGAATGTATAAGTTATGTTTGGGGATCTATCAAGTAAAGGCTTTCTTTTCTTTGACTGTGTTCATGCTTGGTTGCTCAGTCATGTCCAGCTCTTTGCCACCCAAGGACTGTAGCCTGCCAGGCTCCTCTGTCCATGGAGTTCTCCAGGCAAGAATACTGGAGTGGGTAGCCATTTCCTTCTCCAGGGGATCTGCTTGACCCAGGGATTGAACCCAGGTCTCCAGCATTGCAGGCAGATTCTTTACCATCTGAGCTACCAGGGAGTAATTTTAGAAATGGCTTCAGTTGGTGAAGAATGCAAATGAGAGCCCCTATGGTAATAAAAGAGACCATGAGAAATATTTTTCTAGTTTTGGGGAAGCTTTCAGTTCTCTTTTGAAGTGATTTCTTAGCTAAGACTTGAAAGATAAGTAGGAAACAAGGTGGATGAGATACCCAGCAGGGAATGGGGTAAAAGCACTGTAGGTGGGGCAGCTGCATTTGCAGAGGGAGAACAGGGTAGATCTGGGAATCTGCAGACAGTTCAGGAGGGTTAAAGCAGTGCTTTTCAAGCTGCAGTGTGAGTATGAATTTCCTGGTAGGAGTGAGGCTCAGATATTTGGAGTTCTTACATGTTCACAGGTAGTGGAGGTGTTGTGGTTCGAGGATCACACTTTGCAAACCACTGGGCCAGAGCCTGGGAAGCAAGAGAGAAGAAGGAGTCAGAGTGAAAGCAGGGACCATATCATGGAGGATCTTATAACTAATATAAGGAATCTGAACTTAGAGCAGTGGTATCCCTAAGCAGAAAGGTGACCTTATGAGATTTTTTATTTTCTTGGGGACAGTAGTGGTGGAGTAGTGGAAATAATCTTTCGAGGCAAACTCAATCTCCATTTGAAACTATACAGATTAATGTCTGAGAAATTACAGTTAACCCATCCATTAATATTTACTCTTTTTTCCCACTAGCAGATTCAATTCTTTTAAAGGGAAAGTTTGATTTTATTTATTAATTTAGATGTTATATGTTTAATCATTTTTTTCTTCCAGGGATATTCTTATTTGTAATAAAATAAGTATTATTATACTTTAACTCATAATTACATTGTTAACCCTGTTTGATAGAATTTGATTTTTGTTCATGTTTTACTGTATAATAGTCCAGAGTCTTCTTTTTTTATTGATTAAAAAATAACCTAGCTGGTAGTGCCTATTGTATAGTAGGAGTGATCTTAATGATACTTAGTAATTTGAGTTAGGTTGTCATCAACTTTCATAAATGTTATTAATTAGAAAGTTTTATTTCATCTGTTTAAATATCACAACAGTTTTGCAGTATTATGAACTTAAAGATGTGTGTGTGTATAGCTTGTGTTTTCCCGCCTAATTTTATAGGAGCTGGTGGGCTGCAGTCCATGGGGTCGCTAACAGTCGGACAGACTGAACGACTTCACTTTCACTTTTCTCTTTCAGGCATTGGAGAAGGAAATGGCAACCCACTCCAGTATTCTTGCCTGGAGAATCCCAGGGATGGGGGAGCCTGGTGGGCTGCCGTCTGTGGGGTCACACAGAGTCGGACACGACTGAAGTGACTTAGCAGCAGCAGCAGGAACTCATTTTAAACACTTGGAAAAATGCAAAACACAAAATCTAATGCTTCAGCACAAACACAAGCTTAACTAACATTATGGTACACATTCTTCCTCATTCCATGAACATATTGATTCATTTGTATACTGTTTATCCTCTTATCATGAATTTATATAATAAAAATTTTCCTACTTTAACATTGCTTCAAAACTGAATTTTTAATAGCAGCATAAAATTCTGTTGGATGAATGTGTAATGATTTAACCATTGCCAATTATTGAATATTTTTTTCCTCTTTGGAGAACCCTGAAGAAAATCTTTGTGCATAAATGTTTCTCCATACTTGATTATTTTCTTAGGATAAGAATAAAAATGTTTAGTCAAAAGCTAAGACCTTAAAAAAATGAAACATTGACATATTATTTTCTAGAAAGGTTTTACATACCAGTATCAGTATTACTCTTAAAAACCTTTTCTAGGGAATTCCCTGGCAGTCTAGTGGTTAGGACTCCATGTTTCCACTGTAGAGGGCATGATTTCAGTCCCTGGTCAGGGAACCAAGATCCCTCATGCTGTGTAGTGTGGCCCCCAAAATAAATAAATTAAAAAAATTTTTGAATCCAAATTTAATAAGCAAAAATGATCTGACTTTGTATTTCTTTGATTATAATTGAAGAGCACTGCAAAAATTTTAAGTTATCCATTAAATGAAAAGATTTTTAAAAGAAAACCACATGCATTATTTTATAAGGTAAAATATTTTAACTAGAATTAATGTTTTATTATAGTAGTTTTTTCTGTTAATAGATAAATTAATTTCTTGAATAGTTATTTAAAAAACTTAAAAAATTCAGGGACCCAAACAGTTGCCCCAGAGACAACTACTGTTACCACTTTTTTATAGGTACTTCCAAGGTATTGTAAATCAAGTGTGTGTGTGTGCACCAAAACATTAAACAAATTATGGAGAACATTCATTAAAATACTGTCTAGTTCAGATGTGGTATTGTATACTAAATTGTGTACTAAAAATTAGAAAGGGTCTAAAAATGATTAGTATCTGGCTACTGGCCCAGAAGGAAGAAAAGCAGGGTCTGGCAGTATTTGGCTGTAATTTTCTATAAGACAAGTGGCCTTAGCTCTTTTTATTATTGGATCAATTCTTTGACAATAGCACTTCTGTTTATAGTACCGATTCTGTAGTACTATTCCAAAAAGGAAAGCCAAGTTTTTGAAAATTAGGCAGTTGATGCCTGAAAGAAACCCTTCAAAGTACAAAAGCTATTTTGAGATACTTAGGGGCAAGATACTTTGTCCTTAGGTATTTTAGGATTTCTTTGGCAAGTACAGTTTTAGTAGAATTTTCATGACTTTGTTGCTTAACAATGAAAGTTTGAGTTGAATAGTTATAAATGAAATTCATCATTTCCCTGAACTCTTATTTCCTAATTCGAAAACCAATCCGCCATGATACAAAGTATTTTAAAATATACTTTTAAAAGATTTTCGTGCTAATAGTTTAAGTACTAATTTGTCTCATACAGTCAAAAATCTTTTTGAGCTTGACTTGGAGGCTGTTGCTAAATAAGTGACTTGAGCAATAAGAATCAGAAGGTTTAATTGGTTGTACAGAGCTTTAGGGAAAGGATAATTGCGTTGGGGAGAGATTTTTTTTTTAAGCCCTTGTTTCTAAAAATAAAATTAAAAATATCTAAAAATTAAAAAAAATTGTTTACTGAATACTAACTCTTTGGGGCCCAAGATAAGTTAGGGGTTTTATGAGAGTTTCTGTTGGCTGGAATTCATGTCTCCTATTTCAGATTAATTATAAGGCTGTAAAGGCTGCTAAAGAATTTGCACCTACTAGTGGTTGGTAATATTTGAGCGGTTTTAAGAAAACCT
The DNA here is from genome assembly GCA_006410675.1 of Oreotragus oreotragus. Classification (NCBI taxonomy): domain Eukaryota; kingdom Metazoa; phylum Chordata; class Mammalia; order Artiodactyla; family Bovidae; genus Oreotragus; species Oreotragus oreotragus. Next base: position 37,790 of record SJYX01010029.1, on the reverse strand, counting down.
TCCCTTGTGGCTCAGCTGGTAAAGAATCCACCTGCAACAGGGGAGACCTGGGTTTGATTCCTTGGTTGGGAAGATCCCCTGAAGAAGGGAAAGGCTACCCACCCCAGATTCAGAAAGCTCAAAAAGATTCTGGCCTGGAGAATTCCATGGACTGTATAGTTCATGGGGTTACAAAGAGTCAGACATGACTGAGTGACTTTCACTTTGTTTTAAGAAAACCAGAGGCAGGAAAAGGTCTTGATTAAAAAAAATTTAATTTTGAAATAGTTATTTATCTGTATATATATTACAGAATATAGATAATTGCATAGTATAAAGAATTCCTATATACCTTTCATCCAGCTTTCTCCTAATGTTAACATCTTGTGTAACCATGGCAGATTTATTAAAAATAAGGAATTAATCCTGATTTTTAAAAAGAATACAACAAACTTTTTTTAACACCTGTTATAATAGAGTGTTTTAGCTGCTGATACACAATATTGGAAAAGAAGTAAATGTTGCAGATAATAATAATAAACTAATGATCTTAGTGTCATTCCTGAACACATTCTCAGATTATTGAACATATATATTTTGGTATATAATATTTTATATATTTTGGCTTATTTGGTATATATTTAGAAGACACTAACCACTGGGAGCCAGCTTGGGGTCACAGAGGACAAGTCATGCCACACTAGCCTCACTTGTGGCGCTAGTGGTAAAGAGTCCACCTGCCAATGCAGGAGACATAAGAGACACGGTTTTGATCCCTGGGTCGGAAGGATCCCCTGGAGGAGGGCATAGCAACCCAATCCAGTATTCTTGCCTGGAGAATCCCATGGACAGTGGAGCCTGGTGGGCTACAGTCCACGTGGTCTCAAAGAATCAGACACGACTGAAGTGGCTTAGCACCCACGTAAACCGGTAGGTACATCAGGAGATGCTCTGGCCATAATATATTTAGAATTATAGCTATGTTTGTTGGATTTTAAATTTTGTTCAGGGTAGGCTTAAATACCTTATGTAGATTGCCTCATTTAACCCTGTTTTACAAATGAGGAAAAGGACCCCAAAAGTTATACAGATAGCATTTGATAGCCTTTTATCATATTTTTGTATGATGGCTCAGATTATCAGCTTCTCATAGCAAAATTCAGGCTTAGACTAAAGAAAGCAGCAAAAATTCCTAGGCCAGCCAGGTATGACTTAGATCAAATCTCCTATGAATATACAGGAATTAGATCTAGTAAACAGTGTGCCTAGAGAACTATGGATGGAGGTCTGTAATATTGTACAGGAGGCAGTGAACAAAACCATCCCAAAGAAAAAGAAAAACAGGACGGCAAAGTAGTTATCTGAGGAGGCTTTACAAGTAAGCTGAAGAAAGAAGAGAAGCAAAAAGCAGAGGAGAAAGGGAAAGGTACATCCAAATAAACTCAGAGATCCAAAGAAGTAGCAAAGAAAGACAAGAAGGCCTTTTTCAATGAATAGTGCATAAAAATAGAGGAAAACAACAGAAGGGGAAAGACTAGGGATCTCTCCAGGAAAATTGGAAGTATCAAGGGAACATTTTGCCCATAGATGGACACAATGAAAGAGAGAAACAGAGACTTCGTAGACGCAGAAGAGATCAAGAAGAGATGGAAAGAATACATAGAAGAACTGTGCAAAAAAGATCTTAATGAGTCGGATAACTACGATAGTGTGGTCTGTCATCCAGAGCCAGACATTCTGGAATATGAAGTGTTGTAGGCCTTAGGAAGCACTGCTGCCAGTAGAGCTAGTGGATGCAATGGAATTCCAGTAGAGCTATTCAAAACCCTAAAGGATGATGGTATCAGAGTGTTGGCATTCAATATATCAGCAAATCTGGAAGACCCAGGAGTGGCCATAGGACTGGAAAAGATCAGTCCTCATCCCATTTCCCAAGAAGGGTAGTAGTAAAGAATGTTCAAACTGTTGGACAGTTGCGCTCATCTCCCATGCTAGTAAGGTCATGCTTAAAATCTTGCATGCTAGGCTTCAGCATTATGTGAACCAAGAACTTCCAGATTTCCAAGTTGGGTTTAGAAAAGGCAGAAGAACCAAAGATCAGATTGCCAACATTTGCTGAACCTTAAAGAAAGCAAGGGAATTCCAGAAAAAAAATCTTCTTTTGTTTCATCGACTATGCTAAAGCCTTTGGCTATGTGGATTATAACAAACTGTGGAAAGCTCTTACAGAGACGAAAATACCAGACCATCTTACTTGTCTTCTGAGAAACCTGTATGCAGGTCAAGAAGCAGCAGTTAGAACCCTGTGTGGAACAACTGATTGGTTCAGGATTGAGAAAGGAGTACGACAGGGCTGTCTGCTGTCACCATGTTTATTTAACCTGTATACTGAGCACATCATGAGAAATGCGGGGTTGGATGAGTTACAAGCTATAATAAAGATGGGAAACATCAACAATGTCAGATATGCAAATAGTGCTCTAATGGCAGAAAGCGAAGAGGAACTAAAGAGCCTCTTGATGAGGGTGAAAAAGGAGAATGAAAAAGTGGCTTAAAACTCAGTATTAAAAAAACTAAGATGATGGCATCAGGTCTCATCACTTCATGGCAAATAGAAGGGGAAAAGGAGGAAGAAGTGACAGATTCCTCTCTTGGGCTCTAAAATCACTGTGGATGGTGACTGCAGCCATGAAGTCAGAAGATGATTGCTTCTTGGCTGGAAAGCTGTGACAAACCTACACAAGTTGTTGAAAAGCAGAGACTTTACTTTGCTGAAAAAGGTCTGTATAGTCAAGGCTATGGTCTTCCCAGTGGTCACATACAGTTGTGAGAGCTGGACTCTAAAGAAGGAAGAGTGCCAAAGAATTGATGTCTTCGAATTGTGATGCTGGAGAAGACTCTTGAGATCCCTCCGACAGCAAGGAGATCAAACCAGTCAAACCAGTCATGGTAACCAAACACCAAAAATCTATAATAGACACGCACACAAAGAAAAGAATCCAGATATAATCCAAAGAATTTATCTTTGTTCGTTACAGTATTCATTATATTGCTAGAAGCCCTGAAAGTGAAAGTGGCTCAGGCTGTCCGACTCTGCAACGTCATGGACTATACAATCCATGTTTTCTCTAGGGTAGGATACTGGAAAGAGTAGCTGTTCCCTTCTCCAGGGGGTCTTCCCAACACAGGGATCGAACCCAGGTCTCCCGCATTGCAGGGAGATTCTGTACCAGCTGAGTCATTCAGTTCACTTCAGTTCAGTCGCTCAGTCGTGCCTGACTCTTTGCGACCCCATGAACTGCAGCACACCAGGCCTCCCTGTCCATCACCAACTCCCGGAGTTTACCCAAACTCACGTCCGTTGAGTCAGTGATGCCATCTAACCATCTCATCCTCTATCGTCCCCTTCTCCTCTTGCCTTCGATCTTTCCCAGCATCAGGATCTTTTCAAATGAGTCAGCTCTTCGCATCAGGTGGCCAAAGTACTGGAGTTTCAGCTTTAGCATCATTCCTTCCAAAGAATACCCAGGGTTGATCTCCTTTAGAATGGACTGGTTGGATCTCCTGCAGTCCAAAGGACTGTCAAGAGTCTTCTCCAACACCACAGTTCAAAAGCATTAATTCTTCTACTTCAACTCTCACATCCATACATGACTACTGAAAAAACCATAGCCTTGACTAGATAGACCTTTGTTGACAAAGTAATGTCTTTGCTTTTTAATATGCTATCTAGGGAAGCAAAGTAATATCTCTGCTTTTTAATATGCTATCTAGGGAAGCCTTAAATGGCTCTTAATATGGGTCTGGTTAAATAGCTAATGATAAAATTATACAATGGGATGTCATATAACCATAAGAAAAAGAGCATGTCTGTATCAGCTTATCTCTAAGACCTATTCTTCGGTGAAGAACAGTGACAAGACAGTGCTATGGTATGCTGACATTACTACAAAAAAAGATGTGTATGTGTCAGTTTAAATAAAACGCATATTCACATGCTAATAAACATTTATGTTTCTATGTGCATAGATTTTTCTGGAGAAGAGTTAGGAGATTGGAAGTCTGAGATCTCAGTAGGACTGATTTGGTTTAGTTGTATACACTCTGATTGTTGCTGTTCAGTTGCTGAGTCGTGTCCGACTCTTTGCGACCCCATGGACTGCAGCACGCCAGGTTTCCCTGTCCTTCACCGTCTCCTGGAGTTTGCTCAAACTCATGTCCCTTGAGTCGGTGATGCCATCCAACCTTCTTGTCCTCTGTCACCCCCTTCTCCTCCTGCCTTCAGTCTTTCCCACTATCAGGGTCTTTTCCAGTGAGTCAGCTGTTCGCATCAGGTAGCCAGAGTATTGGAGCTTCAACTTTGGCATCAGTCCTTCAGATGAAGATTCGGAATTGATTTCCTTTAGGATTGATTGGTTTAATCTGCCTGTAGTCCAAAGGACTGTCAGAAGTCTTCTCCAACACTACAGTTCAAAAGCATGAATTCTTTGGCACTCAGCCATCTTTATAATCCAACTCTCACATCTGTACTACTGGAAAAACCATAGCTTTTTAATACTGCTGTCTAGATTTCTCATAGCTTTCCTTCCAAGGAGGAAGCATCTTTTAATTTCATGGCTGCAGTCAGCATCTGCAGTGATTTTGGAGCCCAAGAAAATAGCCTGTCACTGTTTACACTGCTTCCCCATCTATTTGCTATGAAGTGATGGGACTGGATGCCATGGTCTTTGATTTTTGAATGTTGAGTTTTAATTTAAGCCAACTTTTTCACTCTCCTCTTTCACCTTCATCAAGAAGCTCTTTAGTTCCTCTTTGCTTTCTGTCATAAGAGTGGTGTCATTTGCATATCTGAGGTTATTAATATTTCTCCCGGCAATCTTGATTCCAGCTTGTGCTTCATCCAGCCTGTCATTTCGCATGATGTGCTCTGCATCTAAGTTAAATAAGCAGGGTGACAATATACATCCCTGATGTACTCCTTTCCCAATTTGGAACCAGTCAGTTGTTCCATGTCCATTTCTGTTGCTTCTTGACCTGCGTACAGGTTTCTCAGGAGGCAGGTCAGGTGGTCTGGTGCTCTTTTTATACTTATTGAATTTTTCTTTTTGGTTAAGAATATATTGTAAAAAGTGTGTTTTTTTTTAAATTTTGAAGTAATTATAGGTTCATAGGAACTTCCAAAATTAGTATAGAGAGGTCCTACATATCTTTTATCCAATTCCCTTCCCAGTTAAAGAACTGTAATACAATATCAAAACCAGGAAATTGACATTAGTACAGTCTACAGATCTTACTCCTGTTTGACCAGTTTTACATGTTTTCATCTGTGTATATGATTTTTTGCAATTTTATCAAGTGTGCATGCATTTTCAGTTGCTTCAGTTATTCTCATGCTTTGCAACCACACCAGGCTCCTCTGTCCGTGGGATTCTCCAGGCAAGAATACTGGAGTGAGTTGCCATGCCCTCCTCCAGGGATCTTCTTGACTCAGGGATTGAACCCACATCTCCTGCACTTCCTGCATTGCAGGTGGATTGCTAACTGCTGAGCCACCGGGAAAGTCCCTTTATCAAATGTAGCTCTGAATAATCACCATCACAATTGAGATACAGACGCTTGCTCCTTGGAAGAAAAGTTATGACCAACCTAGATAGCATATTGAAAAGCAGAGACATTACTTTGCCGACTAAGGTCCATCTGGTCAAGGCTATGGTTTTTCCTGTGGTCATGTATGGATGTGAGAGTTAGACTGTGAAGAAGGCTGAGCACCGAAGAATTGATGCTTTTGAACTGTGGTGTTGGAGAAGACTCTTGAGAATCCCTTGGACTGCAAGGAGATCCAACCAGTCCGTTCTGAAGGAGATCAGCCCTGGGATTTCTTTGGAAGGAATCATGCTAAAGCTGAAACTTCAGTACTTTGGCCACCTCATGCGAAGAGTTGACTCATCGGAAAAGACCCTGATGCTGGGAGGGATTGGGGGCAGGAGAAGAAGGGGACGACAGAGGATGAGATGGCTGGATGGCATCACTGATTCGATGGACGTGAGTCTGAGTGAACTCCTGGAGTTGGTGATGGACAGGGAGGCCTGGCGTCCTGCGATTCATGGGGTCGCGAAGAGTCGGACATGGCTGAGCAACTGAACTGAACTGAACTATTCCATCACCAAAAAGATCCCCTAACCTCTGCCAACCACTTATCTGTCTCCATTACTGTTTTGTCATTTCCAGTTGTTATATGAATGAAATCTTACAATATGTAACCTTGGAGATTTGCATTTTAAAAATTCAGCATAGTTCCCTTGAAATCCATCCAAGTTGTTACATGTGGTGTAATCCCTGGTGTTCTCTCTCTCTGTACTCACTTTGTACTTCTCTGGTCCTGTATTCTGTTAACTCTAGTTGCCTTTATCTTTTAGACTTTCAGCTTCATCTAAACTCAGAGTGTGTTGTGCTCTGCCTCAGTTCTCCCTTCCTGCACCATGGGTTGGAAACTCTCTCAAGGCCGGAAGGGAAAGATAGGGCTACTAATAGGGCTTATCTTTAATTGTTTCTCATTTTGGGGATCACTGCCCTACATTGCCTGATAGCCAATGTCTTGAAACTGTTCAATATATTTTCTTTTTCTATTTTCAGGCTAGAGAGTACATTTAGTCCTTGTTTCTCTGTTTTGGTTAGAAGTTGAAGATTTTAGTTTTGTTTTTATTTTTTATTTTATTTTTTTACTGTGTCAGTACGTCTTGACAAGCCAGTGAGCTTAGCCCACTTGAACTGAAAATGTTTAGCACATATATGTTATTTACTAGTTGACTTATCGTACATTGTCCTGGATTAAATAAAACAGTAGTGCAAAGATGCAGTCTTTCTAAATAATGACACATTTACAAAAAAGGTCTTGTTGTCGTCATTCAGTCGCTAAATTGTGTCCGACTCTTTATTACCCCATGGACTGCAACACACCAGGTTACCCTGTCCTTCACTGTCTCCTGGTGTTTGCTCAAATTCATGTCCATTGAGTTGATGATGCTATCTAACCATTTCATCCTCTGCTGATACCTTCTCCTTTTGCCTTCAATCCTTCCCAGCATCAGGGTCTTTTCCAGCCAGCTGGCTCTTCTCATCAGGTGGCCAAAATATTGGAGCTTCAGCTTCCGTATCAGTCCTTCCAATGAGTATTCAGGACTGATTTCATTTAGGATTGACTGATTTGATCTCCTTGTCATCCAAGGAACTCTCAGGAGTTTTCTCCAACACTACAGTTCAAAAGCATCAATTCTTCAGCGCTCAGCTTTCTTTATGGTCCAACTCTCACATCCATACATGACTACTGGAAAACCATAGCTTTGACTATATAGACCTTTGCTGGCAAAATGATGTCTCTGCTTTTTAATACGCTTTCTAGATTTGTCATAGTTTTTCTTCTAAGGGCCTTGGTAGCTCAGCTGGTAAAGAATCTGCCTGCAGTGCAAGAGACCCCAGTTTGACACCTGGGTCAAGAAGATCCCCTGGAGAAGGGATAGGCTACCCAGTCCAGTATTCTTGGGCTTCCCTGGTGGCTCAGATGGTCAAGAATCCTTCTGCAATGCGGGAGACATGGGTTCGATCCCTGGGTTGGGAAGATTCCCCTGGAGAAGGGAACAGCTACCAACTCCAGTATTCTTGCCTGGAGAATTTCATGGACAGAGGAGCCTGGCAGGCTACAGCCTGTGGGGTTGCAAAGAGTCAGACACGACTGAGCGACTTTGACACTTTCTTCTAAGGAGCAAGTGTCTCTTAATTTCATGGCTGGAGTCACCATCTGCAGTGATTTTGGAGCCCAGGAAAATAAAGTCTGTCACTGTTTCCATTGTTTCTCCATCTATTTGCCATGAGGTGATGGGACCGGATGCCATGATCTTTGTTTTTTGAATGTTGAGTTTATATCAGCTTTTTCACTCCTCTCTGACCCTCATCAATGAGGCTCTTTAGTTCCTCTTCACTTTCAGTAGAGTGGTATCTGATATTGTTCATATTTCTCCTAGCAGTCTTAATTCCAGCCTGTGCTTCATCCAGCTCGGCATTTCGCATGATGTACTCTGCATATAAGTTAAATAGACAGGGTGACAATATACTACCTTGACATACTCCTTTCCCAGCCTTGAACCAGTCTATTGTTCCATGTCCGGTTGTAACTGTTGCTTCTTGACCTGCATACAGGTTCTCAGGAGACAAGTAAAGTGGTCTGGTATTCCCCTCTGTTTAAGAAGTTTCCATAATATGTTGTGATTCACAGAGTCAAAGGCTTTAGCATAATCAATGAAGCAGAAGTAGACGTTTTTCTTGAATTCAGTTGCTTTCTCTATGATCTAACCAGTGTTGGCAATTTGATCTCTGGTTCCTCTGCTTTGCTAAACCCAGCTTGTATTAAATATGTATATGCTTCTCTTAAGAATGGAAATATTATCATTTATTAGTAATAATAGCCAAAATGTACCAAAAAAAGCCTAGAAAGAAAAATAAAATAAGAGAAAAAAATTTCATCATTTAAGGGAAGGAACAGACTTTTTTTTCAAAATTAGTCTTAGAATGTGGAAGTATTTGTGTGAATACTAAGTATATAATATTTAAATAACCACACAACATCTGTGTGCAATTAGAGTATTTACGTTTTGCCTGCTGTAACCTCACTTGCTTTTTGCAGTGTTAATCTTATTATCAGTTTACTGTAATATATTTGTAGAACACAAAAATCAGCTGTATTTCCTGCCTCCAAGACCAGCCACTGTTTACTGTTGGGTTTGTTTTCTTCTATTGTTTTTCCTATGCACTGTTTTTTTAATCTGTGCCTTTAAACATACAAAAAAAGGTATTATTATGCATGTATAATTAAAATTTTGCTCTTTTACCAATATTCAGGGCTTCCCTGGTGGCTCAGAGGTTAAAGCGTCTGCCTCCAATGCGGGAGACCCAGGTTCGATCCCTGGGTCGGGAAGATCCCCTGGAGAAGGAAATGGCAACCCACTCCAGTATTCTTGCCTGGAGAATCCCATGGACGGAGAAGCCTAGTAGGTTACAGTCCACAGGGTCACAAAGAGTTGGACACGACTGAGCGACTTCACCTCACCTTACCAATATTCATGAACATTTTTCCATATGATAAAACATTTTTGAAAGCAAGGGTTTTTTTTGTCCAGTGTTCCATTGTCTATAGTAAATAAGCCAGTTTCCCTGTTGTTGAATGAGCAATCTCACCAGTGACCAAGGACTGAAAATAAAATATGACTGTGTCTCCACGAGAGGCATGCAAGTAAAGTGAACAATTGTAACTGCTTTCTTCTCTCTTGGTGCTTTATGCTCTCTGTCTTTGCTTCTTTCTGCATGCCTATCCCATTCTTTTTTCTGCATTGTAGGTTCCTCTGTATCCTCATATTATCTGTTACCTCATAACTTTGGGTTGTACATGGTTTGACTTGCCATGGCACTAAGTCCAACTCTGAATATGTTTCCTCTTACTTCCAAGGTCACTATATTTAACTTAGTCCCTCTCTTTGTGTTATTTTCCAAATTATAGGGAGAGAGACTATAGCTCATTTAGTTTAGGGGAACCAAGTGACTTGGCACATAGGGTTCTACCATCCAGGGGCTGGGCACGGTGGGTTCTCTTATACGCGAGTATGGTCTTTGAGGCAATTATTGGTATATTGGCTGCACTTTTGAGCTGCATATAAAGCTGGCTATATGCTTCTTGAAGGTAGATTCAGTACCTTGCACTTAATAAGACCTCTATAAAAAGATTTAGGAGAAGGAAATGGCAACCCACTCCAGTGTTCTTGCCTGGAGAATCCCAGGGACCGGGGAGCCTGGTGGGCTGCCGTCTATGGGGTCGCACAGGGTCGGGCACGACTGAAGCAACTTAGCAGCAGCAGCAAAGAGATTTAAGGGGGCATTTTTGCTTTGTATCTGGTGGTGTAGGAATTTTGCATAGTACTTTATTAATGTGGGACTTTAATTAATATGGGACTTTAAATGTGTAAGAAGTCAGTCTTCAAACTTATTTTGTTTCATATAGGTATCTGTGGAAGTTGTGACAGGTATATCAGTTACTGCTCTTAGGGCCATATAATTCTGCTTGCTGTTGTGACTCTTGGTGTCTTTGTCAATCAGGGTTCTATCAGAGAAACAGAACCACTAGGAGATATATTTAAGTGCATAGTAGATTAACGTGTGTGGAGTATATGTAGTAGATATACCAGATTGTGTGTGTGCGTGTGTGTGTAGTGCATGATGTATGTATTGTATATGCTTGTTTTATAAGTTTTTGTGTCAGAGATAAATGTACTAGGTATAATTTTATGTTGTAGACACCTATGGCACTTTATTTTCCTCTTACTGCATGCTGTAGACTGATTGTGTCTCCCCAAATTTTGTATGTTGAAACCTAATTCCCAGTGTGAGAATATTTGGAGATGGGTGTTTTGGGGGGTAATTAGGTCATGAGTGGAGAAGGCATCACAATTGCACTCATCTCACACGCTAGTAGAGTAATGCTTAAAATTCTCCAAGCCAGGCTTCAGCAATATTGGAGCTTAATCTGAAAGTCCACAATGGGTTTTTACCATTAGTTTGATATGTTTTTTTGCCATCAAAATACATATGGCTTATTTTTGTTACTTATGCTATTTCATTGACATATAGGTATCATCTGAGCCACCAAGGAAGCCCAAAAATACTGGAGTGAGTAGCCTATGTGTTATCCAGGGGATCTTCCTGACCCAGGACTCAAACCAGGGTCTACTGCAGTGCAGGTGGATAGACGTTGGTTCAGCTCCTGGGTCGGGAAGATCCCCTGCAGAGGGATAGACTACCCATTCCAGTGTTTTGGCTTCCCTGGTGGCTCAGATGGTAAAGAATCTGCCTGCAATTCTGCCTGCAATATGGGAGACTTGGGTTCATTCCCTGGGTTGGGAAGATCCCTTGGAGGAGGGGCATGGTAACCCACTCCACTATTCTTGCCTGGAAAATCCCATGGAGACAGGAGCCTGGTGGGCTACAGTCCATGGGGATGCAAAGAGTTGGACATAACTGAGCAACTAAGCACAGCACACATTTCATATCCACTTTCTCACTCCTTTTTCCCCTTCCTTCCTTCTTTCAGAAGTCACCTCATGACATACCTTCTTTATATGTAAGAGCAAGGCTCTTACAACTTGCTCTGAGATCAGTTTTCTTTGAACAAGACCCTTGCACTATTATAGTACAGATGCCCCTCTGCAATGGTCTCAGTGTTGTATGAGAGATTGTATCAAGTTTCTAAGGATACATTTTCTATTTATTTTATTATCTTTGTACGAGGATAAGGACATAATAGCATAGAAGTTAAGACCATGGATTCTGAAATCAGATTTCCTGGGTTCATTTTTCAGTTATATTTTTAGAAGTGTTACAACCTTAAATAAGCAATTTAATCCAGCAGTACTTTCATTTCATATCTATAAAATGAGAGGAATAAACATACGTACTTTACAGATATGTTGTAGGAGATCAATGAGTTCATGTATTTAAAGCCCTTAGAATAGTGTTTGTGCATATGAAGTACCAAATGGTGTTACTTACTATTATTATGATGCTCTAATGTGATTTCTACTTCTAATGGATTGTTTCTTAACACCTTCTAGACCATGCTTACTTTAAATCTATCTATTATTTTTAAATATATCTGTTATCAGTCATATACTTGGTTTTGGAACTTAACTGCCTTTTTCTCCAGAGATATCAGATTTATAATTTTTTTTGTGTGTGTTAAAAATCTCTTTTCTCATCTGCATAGCTGTATTTCATTCTTTGGCAATATATCATTCCATTTTCATAAGACAGAAGAATCAGTCCCAGGTTTTGATAACTTATATAGAGTCAACCATTCTTTTCTGAAATTTTCCTTTAATGGTCATTATATTTCCACTAGAAAAACAAACAAAAATACTTCTCTTCCTTCCTTTCTTGTTTCCTCCCTTTTCAAGGCTTTCAATATATTATCCACTCTTAAATTTAACTTTTAAAAATTTACACATTGAATTCTATTTGGGCCTGTTATTCATTCTTATGTGTATTCACAGGATACAGTTTGGGTCACTAGGTTTGGTGAATCTGGCAGATACTTTATCATGCAAACTTGTAGCCATAACACAGTAGAAACAGCAGGATACGAGGAATCAGGGCCTCTGTGATCAAGTCTCAGGTTTTCCAGGGAATAGCCTGTGCAAGTCACTTCATTTCATGAAGCATTAAATTTTTTTTTTTCCTTCTAAAAAATGAGAAATGCAACTGGAGATCTTTAAAACCCCTTTCAGTTTGGAAAAACACTTAGATTCTAGGAAGATGGCATATGTCTATGATCAAGCCACAGCAGCCTGAACTACACTCTTTGAAGCCCAAAGCAGATTACCAATGCTATTTACCCCTTCTTCTATGTTAACAGCAGGATTGCTTGAATTTCTTATACCTGTAAGTTGTACTTGACTTTGGTAAAATATGGATGGGGTAACCACTGTAGTTTTTGTGTGAAGAGCTGAATGGTAAAATTTTTAAATCTTAACCTTCTCCAACCAGCAAATGCTCCTGGGTGCCTTCCCAGCCTAAGAATGATGCTTATGTTAAGAAAGAAGGAAAACTGATAAAATACATTTTATTTCATTTAAACCTATCTAATGGTTAGCGAGATTATTCTTGGTGCTCATTTCTACCTAATGAACTTGCAGTTTGTTTAACCAGAACAGAAGAAAATTTCCAAAGATGGTTCACATTTGCCCTCGTTGTTCTGTAAATGGAGTCACCTTTAAAAGGCGTTATTTCCTTCTCTCTGTTTAGGCTGTGCTTCAGTGAAGAAGTTGTCCAACTAAATCCTGTGAAGTGTGTTTCTCCCTTCATGTCACAGAGTCACAGTTTGATCAGTGTTCAGAAAGAAATTTTTTTCCCTTTCAAAATTGTGTGGGTTGAAAAATCCTCCTTGCTGTCAAGCGCTTCATGACTAATAAATGTTACCTGTATCAAGTCTTCTAATTATCTCCAAGATTTTGGATTTTAGAGCCAGCAATTTTATTATTTTACCATCTGCCAGAATATTTTTGGCAGGGTTCAGTAGAAAAATAGGCAATGTGGATGAAAACTTAACTCATTAAATACTAAACCTAAGTATAATGCCATGGAGTTTTGCTTAAGCAAAGCTGCTACTGCATTTGGTACCACTAGGTCCATGAAGAATTTGAATGCTTGCCATGCCTTATCCTCTGACATGTCATTCACACAAAAGAAATTAAAGAGAAAGAAAAAACTATTTTCTATGACAGCTAATGTATAATTTCTTCTGAAAGTGTTTTCTTACTTAAATGACTTATAAATTATTGCAAATTAACAAAGAAAATTAAAAACACAGGCATACATTAAAAAAAATATTGGCCCAGTAATAATGTTTGTATTGAGACTTAGGGTGTCTTTGTGATCCTTATAAATTCTTCCATCACACAGGGAATGTAGGCATATGAATTGCAGGCTGGCTGAATAGTTTAAATATCTCATAGATTGATTTAATTGCTTCTTAACAAAAACACTGCATGTATGCTTTTTGGCCCAAAGTAAATACCTATATTTCTCTGCTATAAAGATGCCACACTACCATTTTAATGGAGAATTGATGTGATAGTATGCCCCCTGCATCATGCCGAAAAGATTATACTGATACTCAGCCAGTATACCTGTTCGCATGTGTTTCTACATCTTTGAGCCTGTATTTGAACTCCAACTCTGCCACTTCCCATCTAGCCATAAGGAAATTGTTTAACCTCGTCACTGTGTCTCTCAGATTCTGCCTCCACAGGCTAGGGATGATAATAGTACTGGTTTCAGGAGATAGATGTGAAGGTTACATGAGTTAACGTGCGTGAAACATGTAGAACGCTAGTGTACAGCGATCCTTCAATAAATGTTACCAGTATGTAGCTATTATTTATATTATTTGACCTAGAGATTGTGTTAAGAGAAACTTCTCAAAACATGTATGTATGCAGAGATATACATGTCTCAACTTTTGTAGTAGAGTCGATATGGAAGCAATTATGACCAAATATAAGAGAAGTGCGAACAGAAAGAACAAGCATGTGATGGTATAGCTATTTTTGTTGTTCAGACACTAAGTCGTGTCCAGCTCTTTTCAACCTGATGAGCTGCAGTGTGCCAGACTTCCCTGTCCTTCGCTATCTCCTGGAGTTTGCTCAAACTCATACTGTGCTTACCGAGTCAGTGATGCCATTCTACTATCTCATCCTCTGTCGTCCCCTTCTCCTAGAAAACTAAATGAAGTAGTAAAGATTTGAGCTTCCCTGGTAGCTCGGTGGTAAAGAATCTGCCTGCAAATGCAGGAGACGCAGGTTCGATCCTTGGGTCAGAAAGATCTCCTGGAGAAGGAAATGGCAACCCACTCCAGTATTCTTGTCTGGCAAATCTCTTGGACAGAGGCCTTCGTGGGCTACAGACTGTGGGGTCACAAAAGAGTTGGACATGATCGAACAACTAAGTAACAACATATAAAGATTTACATAACATATAAATTCTAATGTTTTATAATATAAAATAATAGAAACATGACACAAAATTGGTGTAAATATAATTTCACTTATATAAATCAGTAAAGAAAGAGGGAATGAAATATAAAATGAGGTAAATATACAGGGATGATCAGATTTATGGATGATTTTACTTGTTCATCTCTTTGGGTTTTTTTCTTGTAATAAATATGACTTCAGAAATAAAGAGACAGAGAGGCTTTACTGTTACTCCATGTCTCGTTACCTCCCCAGGTATCTTTTGACTACAGAGATAATCAGCCAGTGCCTCTGACCAAGCTATGTTTTAATCCAAGAGTAACCACCCTCTGAGAATATTGCCTGTTTCCGGGAGTAAGAAGAAAATGGGCTGCACATGGCAACATGTATTACTACTGGCTGCCCAGTGGAGCAAAGGTACAAGAAATGAGAGTGAGGGGAACTCCTAGAAAGCTCTCCCTAGGCCAGACTATATATGTACACCCTGGAGCTCTCCCACTGGGAGCCATTTCCTACATTGGGACTCAATAGTTTTTTTCCTCCTCAAGATAGTCAAACTTGTTAGCTGCAGAGGCATCTCTAAGTTCGAGTTGAAGGGAAGAAGCCAGAGCCTGGACTAGTTCTTTACTTCCTGTAGTTTAGTCTCGCAGTTGTGTCTGACTCTTTGTAACCCCATGGACTGCAGCACACCAGGCTTCCCTGTCCTTCACTACCTCCTGGAGTTTGTGCAAACTCACGTCCATTGAGTTGATAAAAATATCTGCTGTATCAGACTATATTTGGATGATGAGCATTTCAATATGACTATAGGACAAAATAGATGTCAAAGAGGAAATAAGTTTGGATAATTAATGTAGAAATTAGGCTAGGAGAATAATCATTATGGAACAGCATTAATTTTTTTGAATAAGAGTAATACAAAGATCATGGCATCCGGTCCCATCACTTCATGGGAAATAGAGGGGGAAACAGTGGAAACAGTGTCAGACTTTATTTTGGGGGGCTCCAAAATCACTGCAGATGGTGATTGCAGCCATGAAATTAAAAGACGCTTACTCCTTGGAAGAAAAGTTATGACCAACCTAGATAGCATATTCAAAGCAGAGATATTACTTTGCTGACTAAGGTCCATCTAGTCAAGGCTATGGTTTTTCCTGTGGTCATGTATNTTATTGCAAATTAACAAAGAAAATTAAAAACACAGGCATACATTAAAAAAAATATTGGCCCAGTAATAATGTTTGTATTGAGACTTAGGGTGTCTTTGTGATCCTTATAAATTCTTCCATCACACAGGGAATGTAGGCATATGAATTGCAGGCTGGCTGAATAGTTTAAATATCTCATAGATTGATTTAATTGCTTCTTAACAAAAACACTGCATGTATGCTTTTTGGCCCAAAGTAAACACCTATATTTCTCTGCTATAAAGATGCCACACTACCATTTTAATGGAGAATTGATGTGATAGTATGCCCCCTGCATCATGCCGAAAAGATTATACTGATACTCAGCCAGTATACCTGTTCGCATGTGTTTCTACATCTTTGAGCCTGTATTTGAACTCCAACTCTGCCACTTCCCATCTAGCCATAAAGAAATTGTTTAACCTCGTCACTGTGTCTCTCAGATTCTGCCTCCATAGGCTAGGGATGATAATAGTACTGGTTTCAGGAGATAGATGTGAAGGTTACATGAGTTAACGTGCGTGAAACATGTAGAACGCTAGTGTACAGCGATCCTTCAATAAATGTTACCAGTATGTAGCTATTATTTATATTATTTGACCTAGAGATTGTGTTAAGAGAAACTTCTCAAAACATGTATGTATGCAGAGATATACATGTCTCAACTTTTGTAGTAGAGTCGATATGGAAGCAATTATGACCAAATATAAGAGAAGTGCGAACAGAAAGAACAAGCATGTGATGGTATAGCTATTTTTGTTGTTCAGACACTAAGTCGTGTCCAGCTCTTTTCAACCTGATGAGCTGCAGTGTGCCAGACTTCCCTGTCCTTCGCTATCTCCTGGAGTTTGCTCAAACTCATACTGTGCTTACCGAGTCAGTGATGCCATTCTACTATCTCATCCTCTGTCGTCCCCTTCTCCTAGAAAACTAAATGAAGTAGTAAAGATTTGAGCTTCCCTGGTAGCTCGGTGGTAAAGAATCTGCCTGCAAATGCAGGAGACGCAGGTTCGATCCTTGGGTCAGAAAGATCTCCTGGAGAAGGAAATGGCAACCCACTCCAGTATTCTTGTCTGGCAAATCTCTTGGACAGAGGCCTTCGTGGGCTACAGACTGTGGGGTCACAAAAGAGTTGGACATGATCGAACAACTAAGTAACAACATATAAAGATTTACATAACATATAAATTCTAATGTTTTATAATATAAAATAATAGAAACATGACACAAAATTGGTGTAAATATAATTTCACTTATATAAATCAGTAAAGAAAGAGGGAATGAAATATAAAATGAGGTAAATATACAGGGATGATCAGATTTATGGATGATTTTACTTGTTCACCTCTTTGGGTTTTTTTCTTGTAATAAATATGACTTCAGAAATAAAGAGACAGAGAGGCTTTACTGTTACTCCATGTCTCGTTACCTCCCCAGGTATCTTTTGACTACAGAGATAATCAGCCAGTGCCTCTGACCAAGCTATGTTTTAATCCAAGAGTAACCACCCTCTGAGAATATTGCCTGTTTCCGGGAGTAAGAAGAAAATGGGCTGCACATGGCAACATGTATTACTACTGGCTGCCCAGTGGAGCAAAGGTACAAGAAATGAGAGTGAGGGGAACTCCTAGAAAGCTCTCCCTAGGCCAGACTATATATGTACACCCTGGAGCTCTCCCACTGGGAGCCATTTCCTACATTGGGACTCAATAGTTTTTTTCCTCCTCAAGATAGTCAAACTTGTTAGCTGCAGAGGCATCTCTAAGTTCGAGTTGAAGGGAAGAAGCCAGAGCCTGGACTAGTTCTTTACTTCCTGTAGTTTAGTCTCGCAGTTGTGTCTGACTCTTTGTAACCCCATGGACTGCAGCACACCAGGCTTCCCTGTCCTTCACTACCTCCTGGAGTTTGTGCAAACTCACGTCCATTGAGTTGATAAAAATATCTGCTGTATCAGACTATATTTGGATGATGAGCATTTCAATATGACTATAGGACAAAATAGATGTCAAAGAGGAAATAAGTTTGGATAATTAATGTAGAAATTAGGCTAGGAGAATAATCATTATGGAACAGCATTAATTTTTTTGAATAAGAGTAATACAAAGATCATGGCATCCGGTCCCATCACTTCATGGGAAATAGAGGGGGAAACAGTGGAAACAGTGTCANTCATTGAGTCCGTGATGCCATCCAGCCATCTCGTCCTCGGTCGTCCCCTTCTCCTCCTGCCCCCAATCCCTCCCAGCATCAGAGTCTTTTCCAGTGAGTCAACTGTTTGCATGAGGTGGCCAAAGTACTGAAGTTTCAGCTTTAGCATCATTCCTTCCAAAGAAATCCCAGGGCTGATCTCCTTCAGAATGGATTGGTTGGATCTCCTTGCAGTCCAAGGGACTCTTAAGAGTCTTCTCCAATACGACAGTTCAAAAGCATCAATTCTTCGATGCTCAGCCTTCTTCACAATCCAACTCTCACATGCATACATGACCACAGGAAAAACCATAGCCTTGACTAGATGGACCTTAGTTGGCAAAGTAATATCTCTGTTTTTGAATATGCTATCTAGGTTGGCCATAACTTTTCTTCCAAGGACTAAGGCACTGCATTTAGCATATGATTTGTATTTTAAGATGTATGAAACCATTCATTCCTCTGTTTAAACTTCATTATGACAGGGACTATGAATTATTAATTTTAAAAATCCTTCTATTTCCTTAGATACATTTAGGAATTTGTTAGATGAATATTCAAGGGTTATTTTGTTGGGTTGTTAGAATCCTTTGTATTTAAATCAAAACAAACAAAAAAAAACCCTTTATTTTCCCTTTGAGAAAACCTAAAGCTTATAATCTATTTTGTAAAGTTTTTTTTTTTTAAAGTAAAATGCAAACTTATGTGAACTTTCATTTTGCTTTTATTTCTACTATTAAGTTGCTTTGAATGTATTTTACTAATGATTTAATGTTCTTAGTCCAAACCACCTTCCTGGGATCAAATCTTTTATTAAAGAAAAATGTCAAGCCAGGGTCAGGTAATAATTCTCTTTCTTTTTCTAAACAGAATTAATATCTGTGATGCCATAATACTGATATAATATCTATGTTATAGTCTGAAAAATATGGTATTGGTGTTGAACTATGATTTTAAATGATAAAATTGCATATTCTGTAATTTAATATTTTAGAAACAAAGTAAATGCACTGTGCCATTCTGAAGTGGAGTGCTGTAGTTAGCCATCTGATTAGTCATGGGATTTTGAAGAATTATAAAATTTAAATTGTAGTGAAATGTATTCTGGAGTTATTCATTAAATTTTTTAAAAGTACTAATTCAGTCAGTATCACATTAGAAAATAATAGGAAGTGCAAGTACTTTAAAATGATTTCCTTAAAAAGTTTGCTTGCAACTGCTTTCTTAGTAGACTTCTTTGAGAATGTTTTAAACATTGCAGCCCAGAAGGAAACTTTATGTATAATTTCAAGATGTTCACAGATTTCCCAAAATCCTTTACTTGAACCCCAAGCTAAGCACTCACATTGTAAGTTTTAGGTATATAACTTGTTTATGAATAAAATCTGCTAAATCAGTCACTGTCTCTGCTTCTCAGGCCTCAATATTGCCATAAACAAAACAGAATAGTTTGTTTTCTAGCACTTGTTTCTATTTGACTTTCATCCTTTTCTTGCCTGACTTACATATTCAGTTCAACAAATATTTTGAGACTCTACTGAGAATAGACTACTACTGTGCTAAATAGATGGAGTCTTTGGATGCACATACAGGTTTATGGGGAGATAAGAAAGATATACAAACAATCCTGAACAAAGAACAGAACTTGGCAAGTGCCAAAAGGGCAGAACATATTTATTGCTTTGAGAGCTCAGGGTGATCAAAGATTAGAAAAGAGAGATCAGAAAAGTCTTCTTGGAAACAACATTAGTATAGTTATTAGTTGAACTAGCTCTAGTTCTAATCCTACATAAACCAGCTACTAACTAGATGTATTTAAAATAAAGTTGAGAGAGAGAATTTTCATTGGCCCATTTCTATATAATCTTGATACTGTGGATAATTTGATATCATTGTTGAAGGAGGGAATTGGTTTCATTTATTTAGCAAATATTTTAAGACCACTTTATGCCAGGCGTGCTGTAGGCCTTGGAAACACATCAGTGATGATAAAAAAGGATAACATGCTACCATTACTAGCATGTTAAATGATAAGAAACAAAGAGGGAAAATAAAACAGAGAAAGTGGAGTTGAGTATTGGAGTGGTTGCACTTCAAAGTATTGCTAGGAAAATTCACTGGTGAAGGTTACATTTAAATAATGACATGAAGGCAGTCTGTGAATGAGGTATGCAGACAAATATAAAGATGTAGATCCAGGAAAATAGCAAATGCTAAGTCCTTGAGGCTGGAGCATGCCTGAGGTATTTAATTCTGAGAGCCTGTTCACAGTGGAGTAAAGGGGTAAATAGAGGATGAAGTCAGAGGGTGGTGGAGGTGGGCAAATGATGGTTAAATCAATCCAGGTCTTATATGTTATTTTTAGTCTAAGTGGTATGTGATATAGAGGGACTTTGGATGAATTTGAACATAATAGTGATGTGATTAGATTTTCCTTTTAAAGAACTATTCTGCCTACTATCTTGAGAACAGACTGAAGAAGGACAGGGCCCAAAGTAGTAAAACCACTTAGGAGGCTGTTGCAGTAATCTAGGTGAGAGATGGTGGCTTAGACCAAAGTGGTAGCAGTGGAGATGGTAAGCAACTGGTATTTTGAAGGTAAAGTCAACAGGAGTTGTTGCTAGGGGAAGAAAGAGGGAGACGGTGAAAAAAGGAAGGGGAGTGATAAATCTCTGTCAGATGCTCTTGATAGTTCAAATGATACGAGGAACTGATAACTGATTGTTGAATTTGGCAACGTGGAATTTACTTAGTGGTTCTGACAATAGCAGATTTGGTAGAATGGTGGGAGAAAGTGTCATTGGAATGGATCCTTAGAAAAGGAAGTGAGAAATTGTAGACAGGCAGAAAGAATGATTCTTCTGAGGAATTTGCTAATGAAGGATAAAAGAAATGTAGTAGTAGCTTCAGATGTTCAGAAGAAATTTTTGTTTTTTAGATGAGAAAATTCACCTGTTTGTAGGGGTCTGGGAAAGATTCAGTAGACAGGGAAAATTCGATTAGGTAAGGAAAACGATGATGGTGGTAGTTAGTGGAGATCTAGTGCACAGGTACAAAGGTCAGGACCAGAGATAGTCCACAATGGTAATGAAAGAGAAATGAGAATATGTGAGCACAGATGCATTTAGGTGGGTAGATATAGTTGTGAGAGGTTGTGGAAGTTCTTTCCATAATGCTTCTATTTTTTCAATGAAATAGTGAACAAGGTCATCAAATGAGTGAGAATGAGAGGAAACGTAATGGAAGTTTAAGTAGAGAAAAGTAGATTAGTCATGTAGGAGGACAATGGTAGAATGAATGAATCACAAAAATAAAATGAAATTGCTGCTGCTGCTGCTAAGTCGCTTCAGTTGTGTCCGACTCTGTGCGACCCCATAGACGGCAGCCCACCAGGCTCCCCCGTCCCTGGGATTCTCCAGGCAAAAACACTGGAGTGGGCTGCCATTTCCTTCTCCAATGCATGAAAGTGAAAAGTGAAAGTGAAGTCGCTCAGTCGTGTCCGACTAGTAGCGACCCCATGGACTACAGCCTACCAGGCTCCTCCATCCATGGGATTTTCCAGGCAAGAGTACTGGAGTGGGTTGCCATTGCCTTCTCCAATGAAATTGCTCGGCAGAATTAATGTCTCATTTGAAGTTCCTGATCATGAGTTTAAAGGGAAACCAGTTACAATACATCATGTGTGTGTGTTTGTGTGTACTTATTACCACATTCAGCTATGTGGGTTCTAATGTGGAATATGCAGAAAATTGGATTGGTACCAGTTTTAGCCAAGGAAGATTGACAGAGAGAAAGGACAAGTATTATAGGGTGTATACAAGGGAGGGGACTAATTAAATGATTGAATGTGTATTGAACTTGGGTAAGAAAGACATTGAGGACTTGGGGAGGTGCACAGAAGTGAAAAGATATACGATTAATGGACGGCATATCTCTTGGGATTGTTGGAGTTAGGCTGTTAGGGGGAGTGAGCTGGTAGTTGGGGTGTAATCCTTGAAAGTGATACTTTATAGGGGTTGCACTCATTAATACTAAGTAGGTCTAAGGTATGACCTTGGGAGTGAGCATTTGAAATGGGATTGGGAGTGTATTTGTTGGAGAAGAGAATGTAGAGGAATTGATGAGCAAGAATTTGGGAAGGATTGTGTGTGTGGATATTGAGATTCTTAAGCATTATGACAGTAATAACTTTAGAAGAGTGTGTAATGAGCAAGTATCTAAATTTTCAAGAGATGAAGTTTAAGGCTTGGTACATAACTGCAGTAAGGAGAGGCAGTAAATTGTTATAGTAGGTGTTTTTCGGAAAGAGTGAGGTAGAATAGTTTGGAGTGGGGCAGTGAGTGGGGAGGATACCTACCTCACCTCCAAGCCCAGTCCTGTGAAGAACTGGGAGAGAAAACGTGGCCTTTGAGAAAGCTTCTGGGGAAGCAGTAGTGAGGGAGAGCCAAGCTGGTAATTAGAGCAAGAATGACTGTAACCAGTGAGCTGGTGAAGAATAGTAAATAGAGGCTTCAGTTCAGTTCAGTTCAGTCGCTCTGTCTTGTCCGACTCTTTGCGACCCCGTGAATCGTAGCACGCCAAGCCTCCCTGTCCATCACCAACTCCAGGAATTCACTCAAACTCACGTCCATCGAGTCGGTGATGCCATCCAGCCATCTCATCCTCTGTCGTCCCCTTTTCCTCCTGCCCCCAATCCCTCCCAGCATCAGAGTCTTTTCCAATGAGTCAGCTCTTCACATGATGTGGCCAAAGTACTGGAGTTTCAGCTTTAGCATCATTCCTTCCAAAGAACAACCAGGACTGATCTCCTTTAGAATGGACTGGTTGGATCTCCTTGCAGTCCAAGGGACTCTCAAGAGTCTTCTCCAACACTACAGTTCAAAAGCATCAATTCTTCGGCGTTCAGCTTTCTTCACAGTCCAACTCTCACATCCATACATGACCACAGGAAAAACTACAGCCTTGACTAGGACCTTTGTTGGCAAAGTAATGTCTCTGCTTTTCAATATGCTATCTAGGTTGGTCATAACTTTTCTTCCAAGGAGTAAGCGTCTTTTAATTTCATGGCTGCAATCACCATCTGCAATGATTTGGGGGCCCAAAAAGATAAAGTCTGACGCTGTTTCCACTGTTTCCCCATCTATTCCCCTGAAGTGATGGAACCAGATGCCATGATCTTTGTTTTCTGAATGTTGAGCTTTAAGCCAACTTTTTCACTCTCCTCTTTCACTTTCATTAAGAGACTTTTTAGTTCTTCTTCACTTTCTGCCATAAGGGTGGTGTCATCTGCAAACAGAGGCATAGAAGGTTCTAATGTTGGAAAACAGCAAAAGTTAAAGTGCAGATTTGGAATTTAAGTTTTATTTCTGTTTAATGTCTTTGTAGCTGTATCCCTTTTCATAGTACTTAGGATTTACAAGCATTCTCTGTATTTTAGCATCCAGAAAATTTCAGCCCCAAGACTGAAATCAGTAGGGCCTTGGCTTAATATTTCCTGGGACTCATATTGAACCATTAATAACAAGTCGTAGCTCTGGG
This sequence comes from Oreotragus oreotragus, assembly GCA_006410675.1. Taxonomy (NCBI): domain Eukaryota; kingdom Metazoa; phylum Chordata; class Mammalia; order Artiodactyla; family Bovidae; genus Oreotragus; species Oreotragus oreotragus. Next base: position 14,329 of record SJYX01010029.1, on the reverse strand, counting down.
CATGCAGTTCATAATAATGACATCTCCCTCATGAACCCTGCATCCCTCCCAAGTTTTTCAGGGCTCCAAATCAGAGAAAAGTTATAATTGTAAAAATAAGCATAGAAGTGATCTATTTCTTTTCCAGATCTACAATTTGTTTTATCTATTTTATTTTACTAAATCTAAATTACCTACTTATAACAGTGTTTTTAAAATCTTTAAAAATTCAAGCGCTCATCTTAGTTCTTAGGCAGCTTTTGTAGTCTGTCAGTTATTGTTCAGTGTCCCAGTCATCTCCAACTCTTTGCAACCCCATGGACTGCAGCATGCCAGCTTCCCTGTCCTTCACCATCTCCCGGAGCTTGCTCAAACACATGTCCATTCAGTCAGTGATGCCATCCAACCATCTCATCCTCTGTCATCCCCTTCTCCTCCTGCCTTCAGTCTTTCCCAGTATCAGGATCTTTTCCAATGATTCAGCTTTTCACGTCAGGTGGCCAGAGTATTGTAGTTTCAGCTTCAGCATCAGTCCTTCCAATGAATATTCAGGGTTGATTTCCTTTAGGATAGACTGGTTTGATCTCCTTGCAGTCCAAGGGACTCTCAAGAGTCTTCTCCAATACCACAGTTCAGAAGCATCAATTCTTTGACACTCAGCTTTCTTTACGGTCCAAATCTCACCTCCATACATGACTATTGGAAAAGCCATAGCTTTGACTATATGGATCTTTGTCGGCAAAGTAATGTCTCTGCTTTTTAATATGCTGTCTAGGTTTGGCATAGTTTTTCTTCCAAGGAGCAAGGATCTTTTAATTTCATGGCTGCAGTCACCATTTGCAGCGATTTGGGAGCCCAAGAAAATAAAGTCTGTCACTATTTCTCTTGTTCTCCATCTATCTGACATGAAGTGATGGGATTGGATGCCATGATCTTAGTTTTTAAAATGTTGAGTTTTAAGCCAGTTTTCTTTCTTCAAGAGGCTCTTTAGTTCCTCTTTGCTTTCTGCCAGAAAAATGGTGTTATCTGCATATCTAAGGTTTTGATATTTCTCTCTGCAGTCTTGATTGCAGCTTGTGCTTCATCCAGTCCAGCATTTTGCATGATGTAGTCTGCATCTAAGTTAAATAAGCAGGGTAACAATATACAGCCTTGATGTACTTCTTTCGATTTGGAACCAGTCTGTTGTTCCATGTCTGGTTCTAACAGTTGCTCCTTGACTTGCATACAGATTTCTCAGGAGGCAGGTTAGGTGGTCTGGTATTTCTGTCTCTTTCAGAATTTTCCACAGTTTGTTGTGATCCATACATTTGAAAGGCTTAATGTGGTGAATGAAGCAGAAGTGGTTGTTTTTTTGGACTTGCTTTTTTGGTGATACAATGGATGTTGGCGATTTGATCTCTGGTCCCTCTGCCTTTTCTAAATCCAGCTTGAACATCTAGAAGTTCTCGGTTTACATACTGTTAAAGCCTAGCTTGAAGAATTTTGAACATTACTTTGCTAGCATGTGGGCTTCCCTGGTGGCTCAGATGGTAAAGCGTCTGCCTGCAATGTGGGAGACCCGGGTTTAATCCCTGGGTTGGGAAGATCCCCTGGGAGAAGGAAATGGCAACCCACTCCACTACTCTTGCCTGGAAAATTCCATGGACGGAGGAGCCTGGTAAGCTACAGTCCATGGGGTTCCAAAGAGTCGGACACAACCGAGTGACTTCATTTTGCTAGCATGTTAAATGAGTGCAATTATGATGTAGTTGAACATTCTTATCAGTGAGGTGTATTAATCTCAGTGTCTGTTTCAGTTAGGCTTCTTTTATCTCTAAGTATCAGAAAGCCCAGTTCAAATAGCCTCACCCAATAAGGAGATTTATAACATAACTGGAAGTCCAGAAGCACAGTAGGTTTCAGAATTAGTCAGTCATTACTTTAATGAAGACACCAAGGATTTAGATTCTTTCCATTGTTCTACTGTGCTCTCCATAATGCTGGCTTTGTACCAAACAGGATTCTCTTTGTATTTGTCTGATGGGTTGCCAGGAAGGAACCATATGTTCTACAAATAAGAAACAATCTACCTTCCTCTTATCAGAAAGGACAAACTTAACCAGAAGCTGCCATAAAGCTTCTTTTCATATTTCATTGGCACAATTTCTCTTCACTTCTGAATCAGTTTCTGGCAGTGGGACAGGCCTACCTTTGAGCTGAAGTCAGTTCCCCAGGTCACTGCCACTGAGAGTTGAATGGCATTGAAATAGATAGTGAAGCAGTCACAGTGTCTACTTTAGTTGTGTCCTAGTGTTCTGAGGTTTTTAAATTAGTCCTTTTTCCTTTATATTTCTATAATGAGTTAAAATATGCTTAGTCATATATACCAGTATAGTTGCCCATGTTCAGAGCTTTCTATCATATAAAGCAATACAGCAATTTTTAAGCATTTCTGTCTATAAAAAGAGAAAAACAAGAATAATGAAAAGACTGAAGATAACTGGCGAATTTGAATCTCTGTCTCATTGTACCCGTAATGTTTAACCTTCTTCACCTTCAGGTAATTGCCTTATTTACCATTTCCATGGAGACTTTAGTGATTTGATTTGTATCTCCTTTCTCTCTTAAAAAGTTGCCTGGAGCATTATGATAAAATAGAAAGTGAACTGGATTATGATTAAGGTTCTGTTTAATCCTAACTTCACTACTTTCTAGTTTTGTGTTTATGGACAGATCACTTCATCTCTCAGACCTTCAACTGTCTTCTCTATAAGCTGAGATAATAGTACCTGTCTTCTCACCAAATTTTACTTATAGGAGTTAAATGATGTGATTTTCAGTTCAAGAGATTGAGCACAGAGTAGCATACAGTTTTAAATTGTTTTAATTATTACAGTAACTAAAAAGAGTTAATGGGAGGGAAACCTACATAAAAAATGAGTAATTGAGCTTAGATACTAAGTATTCACGATGTATCAGTCAATGGGAAGGGATGTGTGTGTTGTGCTCAGCTGTTCAGCTGTGACTGACTCTTTTGTCTTTGTTGTTCAGTCGCTCCGTATCCAACTCTTTGTGATCCCATGGGCTGCAGCATGCCAGGCTTCCGTGTCCTTCACCGTCTCCTGGAGTTTACTCAAAGTCATGTCCCTTGAGTTGGTGATGCCATCCAATCATCTCATTCTCTGTCGTCTCCTTCTCCTCCCGCCTTCAATTTTTACCAGCATCAGGGTCTTTTCCAGTGAGTCAGCTTTTCGTGTCACTAGGCTCTTTTGTCCATGGAATTTTCCAGGCAAGAATACTGGAGTGAGTTGTCCTTTCCTACTCCAGGGAATCTTCCTGACTCAGGCATCCAACCCATGTCTCTTGCGTCTCCTGCGTTGGCAGGCAGATTTTTTTACTGCTGGCCTACCTGGGAATCCCAAGGGATGGGTATAACTGTTTTCAAATTAGATGATTAATGGATAAAATAGGTATTATCATAGAATAGCTGTTTGAATACTTAATTCTACCTAGTGTATCCTACCACTACTTTTCAAGTAAATATTCCCCAGAATTTTTTTACTTCAAATTTTTGCTGTGGTTTTTTGGGTCAGAGATGTTTTTGAAGATACCAACTATGGAGTACAATTTATGTGGCTTGGAGGGTATGATGGATATATTTATTTACTCCCATTATTGACTTTTTTCTCATATGAACTTTGTTGTCTTCCTTTCTTGATAAGAACTCTGAGGTTTCACACAAAAATGTGGGTGGAGGTCTGTTGTTATTACTAAAGGAGATGTCACATATCATTGCTGAGAACTTTAAAAATCAAAACTTTGTATTTGGAGTTGAATGGAGTTAAGATGATCCTAAGGAATTTGACTTTCAAAATAACTAATATATTTATCATGTCTTAGTTAATGTACATATTGAACTTGAATATGTTAATAAATTGTAGAGTATTAAATATAGTTTCTCTTTTTTCTTATTACTCTTGGTGTAACAAAGCATTTGTGCTTCAATTGATATAATTCACCTTTTTGTTTGGAGGTAGTTGCCTTTAAAAATAAGAAAGAAAATGTACACTTATCCACAAATTTTCTCTTTTATGTGCTCTTCATTCCTTTATATAGAGTCACATTTTTGTCTACTATCATTTTTCTTATGCAAAAAATTTTCCTCAGCATTTTTTATTGTCCATGTCTGATGGTGACAGAGTCTTTCATTTTTTCTTTGTCTGAAAAAGTATGTCATCAACATTGCAGAAAGATGTCTTAGCTAGATACTTAATTTTAGTGTGTCAGGAGTCTCCAGGACTGCCTTCGGTGTGGTGGTTCACCAGGAGGACTCTCAGGATTGAACATATAGTTGTACTCAGGATTTATTATAGTGAAAAGATGTAAAGCCAGGTTAGCAAAGGGCAAACAAAAGTCCATGGATAAAGTCTGGAGAAAACAAAACACAAACTTCCAGGATTGCTCTCCCAGTAGAGTCACATAGAACATTTTGTTGTCTTCTGGTTTGCAGACCTTTTGCGGAGAAATCTGTGATGATTCTTATCTTTATTGTATGTGAATTCCTTGAACTTCTTTGAAATGTGTTTGTGGTTTTCACAAATTGACATTTTCTCTGCCATTATTTTTTCCAGAGCTGCCCTACCTCTTTTGTCTTCATACTTCAGTTAAACATGTTAGATTGTTTACTGTCCCATAAGTTACTGAGACTGTTCATTTTGGGGAAAGGGATGTCTTTTTTTCCCCTTTATCTACTTTTTTTGATTAGTTTTTTTCCTGTGTCTTTTAGTTTACTAATCTTTCGCAGACTTCCCTGGTGGCTAAGACGATAAAGAATCTGCCTGCAATGCAGCAAACCTAGATCGGGAAGATCCCCTGGAGAAGGATATGTCAACACACACCAGTATCGCCTGGGGAATTCCATGGAAAGAGGAGCCTGGTGGGCTACCGTCCATGGCTTCTCAGGTGGCACTAGTTGTAAAGAGCCCACTTTCAGGCAGAAAGCTGAAGGACTGTCTCGTTTACTGCCCTTTTAGGGCAGTAGTCTGAGATTGCAGTATCCCTTTGTTCAGCATCAGAAAATAATTGTTTTCAGTATTTTTTATAATTTCTAGTTGTTTACACAGAAGGGTAATTTCAGATCCTTTTTTCATATCCAAAATAGAAATCTCCCTGTAAGCACTAAACTTTTACGTTTTCACTATAAGCTTTTCCTTTTTCTTTTCTTAAATAAAAATTTATTTATTTTAATTGGAGGTTAATTACTTTACAATATTGTATTGGTTTTGCCAAACATCAACATGAATCCGCCATGGGTATACATGTGTTCCCCATCCTGAACCCCCCTCCCTCCTCCCTCCCCGTACCATCCCTCTGGGTCGTCCCAGTGCACCAGCCCCAAGCATCCAGTATCATGCATCAAACCTGGACTGGCGATTCGTTTCATATATGATATTGTACATGTTTCAATGCCATTCTCCCAAATCATCCCACCCTCTCCCTCTCCCACAGAGTCCAAGACACCAATACAGTATACTAACGCATATATATGGAATTTAGAAAGATGGTAACAATAACCTTGTATGCTTTTCCTTTTTCTAAGGCAACTTTATTTCAGAATATATGCAAAAATGTCAAGCCTCTCCTTTTCTTTTCTTACTGTGCTCAGAAGATAACCATGAAGAATGTGATCAGGATCTCAGACTTCAAATTCTGCTCAGGTTCTTGCTGTAGGCACAAAATCTGCTATGCCTTTGATGATTATATGTATCTCTCATAGTAGATCGGGGCTCTAAATAGAGTGAGGCAAGTGGGGCATTTAGGGTACAAAATGTATGGAGGCACTCACACTCAGGTGCCAGCCCTACAGTTGAACAGCCTTTGGAATCAGTGCCTCCTTAAATTTTGTGCCGCTGCATACCTTGCTTTCTTCAGTTTATTTTAGGCTTTACAGGGGATATTCCAGACAAAGATCATTTTCATTACCTAGGACCTTGTTTCAAAATCACTAGTAAGTCTAGATCATGTATTTCCTTTAGTGTAGGTTTCAGGTTTTTTTTTTAAAACCTTCATAATTATTTTAACTTCTCTCCAGCCACTTATTTTCTTGAAGGAACTGTAATAAAGTCTAATGTAACATGTCATTTCCTCAGGATTGACTGAGAAATGAAAGAAAGAAAAGAGTATCTGAGGTGGCAAATACTGTTCCATAGAGCCAACCATGTATATTGAAGGCTTACATGTTTTTAGGTTAGTCTGTCCTGGCTCTTGAAATGGATGGCTCTCCCCACCTGGGCCAGATTCTGTTAGTTCCATGTGTGCTATTACCCACTGGGCTTGTGACCTTATTTGCAGTTTGAGAGTTCCAAGCCAGCCTATCTTGGCTTCAGAAATGAATCTTGTTTCTAGCAGGAGAATTTTAATCAGAGCCAGAGACACAGTTATGCTCTGATGATGAGAAAAATAAAGCTTTTGATCTCACATGGAATGTACTCTTTTTGAGTTCTTTTGACTCTTGACCTATTGTTGGATTGCTTTATGGTACAGCTGAAATGTAAAAGGAGTTCCTCTTTCTTCATTTTGGAATATTAGAGAAGACCAGTAGGAAATACAGGTGAAATGAGTCATGGGCCATGTGTTTATCTGAAACTGAGCTAAGCCTTGGAGAGAAGGCAAAAAACATTCATTCTTATATTTTTCAGTCCAGATTTCTAGGGTTAGTCAGATATGAATCTAGTGTGAGTTATAGTGATAGTAAGTGATTTTACCTGAAATGGCCTCTGTTAAATGGCTTCCTGTCTGGTGCAGTAGTCTTAGGTATCTATTTGATGGTTCAGAGGTTCTAAAACATTAAACTTGTGGTTCAGAGGTTCTAAAACATTGAACTTGTATGCACAGAATAAACAGTATCATGTTACTACTGCTTTGGATCCTATATTTTCTTTAATTGATTATTATTGATTTCTTGTTTTTTTTTTTTTCCTTTTTTTCTCTCCAAGAATATTAGTACATTTGTACCATCTTCAAAGCACTTTCATAATAGATTGGAATGTAAAAATCCCCAATCTTGAAGGAAGGTGCTTTTACAGTCATGTCTTTATCGACTTATGCAGTGGTACCTTTCTTTAATTGTTGAGTGAAATAATACATCATTATGATAGAAAACAGTGGACTTAAATTTGAAAGAACTGAGTTTAGTCAAGGTTGAGCCACTTACAGCTTTGTGACCTTGAGCAAGTCAGTTAATCGCTTTGAGACTCACATTTTTTTTCCATCTGTGAAAAGTGTAAGTATGTGGGAGAAGTTGTGATAATATCTGTCTGCTTATTATACTTGTCAGTATGAAGATCATAAATAAAGATGTGAAAGCGCTTTGGAAAATGTGTAAAACACTACAAATAAAAATTAAAACTATATTTATTTCTGTATAATAAAATTTCTGTATCTCAGTTCAATTAAGTCCTATGCTTTGGGAGACTATGTGAATACAGTTTCATCTAAATAGTTTATTTTTTTATCACCTATAGTTATAAAAAGGAAAATAAAGAAGATGTAGGTTAGGAAATGGATGGAAAACATATGATGATGTCTTAGGTAAAGGTTATAAGTTACCTGTAGGACTTCCCAGGGAGCTCAGTGGTAAAGAATCCACTTGCCAATGCAGGAGGTATGGGTTTGATCTCTGGGTTGGGAAGAAACCCTGGAGAATGAAATGGCAACTGACTGCAGTATTCTTGCCTGGAAGATCCCAATGATAGAGGAACCTGGTGAGCTACAGTCCCTGGGGTTGGAAAAGAGTTCACAGTTTAGTGACTGAACAACAGCAATAAGTTACTGATGAGAAAATTTATAAAATCTCCTGAAAAAATTTTTTTTCACTAATACAATTTGATTGAAAGTTTTACTTACTCTCTTTTCTACTCCTACATTTTGTAAATTCTTTTTTCAAATTTCGCATGGTGTACTCTGCATCTAAGTTAAATAAGCAGGATAACAATATACAGCCTTGATGTGCTCCTTTCCCAATTTGGAACCAGTCCATTGTTCCATGTCTGGTTCTAACAGTTGCTTCTTGACCTACATACAGATTTCTCAGGAGGCAGGTAAGGTGGTCTGGTATTCCCATCTCTTGAAGAACTTTACACATTTTGTTGTGATCCACACAATCAAAGGCTTTGGCATAGTCAGTAAAGCAAAAGTAGATATTTTTCTGGAATTCTCTTGCTTTTTTCTGAGATCCACTGGCTGTTGGCAATTTGATCTCTGGTTCCTCTGCCTTTTCTAAATCCAGTTTGAACACATGGACGTTCTTAGTTCATATACTGTTGAAGCTTGGCTTGGAGAATTTTGAACATTTGCTAGCATGTGAGATGAGTGCAGTTGTGCAGTAATTTGAACGTTCTTTAGCATTGCCTTCCTTTGGGATTGGAATGAAAACTGACCTTTTCCAATCCTGTGGCCACTGCTGAGTTTTGCAAATTGGCTGGCATATTGAGTGTAGCACTTTCACAGCATCATCTTTTAGGACTTGAAATAGCTCAGCTAGAATTCCATCATTTCCACTAGCTTTGTTTCTAGTGATGCTTCCTAAGGCCCACTTGAGTTTGGACTCCAGGGTGTCCGGCTCTAGGTGAGTGGTCCTCCCTGGAGGTCAGGGGATAGGACTGAAAATTCCAGCCCTCTAATCACATAGTCCCAACTAACCCCCATCTATAGATGTTTTCCTAGTCACCTTACTTCATTAACATAACAAAAATATCTTATATAGCTGTCATCTCTTAGGAAATTCCAAAATTCCAAGAGTTTTAGAAGCTCTATGTCAGAAACAGGGACCAATACTAAGTAAATATATATATATGTATATATATTAATACATATAGATATATATATCTGTCTCTTATAGACATCTTACCATTTTTGTCCTTTAGTGTGCCCCTCTTTGCATGAAATGTTCCCTTGGTATCTCTGATTTTCTTGAAGAGATCTCTAGTCTTTCCCATTCTGTTGTTTTCCTCTGTTTCTTTGCATTGATCACTGAGGAAGTCTTTCTCATATATCCTTGATTTTCTTTGGAACTCTGCATTCAAATGGGTATATCTTTTCTTTTCTTCTTTGCCCTTAGCTTGTCTTCTTTTCCTAGCTATTTGTAAGGCCTCCTCAAACAGCCATTTTTCCTTTTTGTATTTCCTTTTCTTGGTGATGGTCTTGATCACTGCTGCCTGTACAGTGTCACAAACCTCCATCCATAGTTCTTCAGGCACTCTATCAGATCTAATCCCTTAAATCTATTTCTCACTTCCACTGTTATAATCATGCTGCTGCTGCTGCTGCTGCTAAGTCGCTTCAGTCGTGTCCGACTCTGTGCAACCCCATAGATGGCAGCCCATCAGGCTCCACCATCCCTGGGATTCTCCAGGCAAGAACACTGGAGTGGGTTGCCATTTCCTTCTCCAAAGTATGAAAGGGAAAACTGAAAGTGAAGTCGCTCAGTCACGTCCGACTCTTAGCGACCCCATGGACTGCAGCCTACCAGGCTCCTCCGTCCATGGGATTTTCCAGGCAAGAGTACTGGAGTGGGGTGCCATTGCCTTCTCCAGTTATAATCATAATGGATTTGATTTAGGTCATACCTGAGTTGTCTAGCGGTTTTCCCTACTTTCCTCAGTTTAAGTCTGAATTTGTCAATAAGGAATTCATGATCTGAGCCACAGTCACCTCCTGGTCTTGTTTTTGCTGACTGTATAGGGGTTCTCCATCTTTGGCTGCAAATAATATAATCAATCTGATTTCAGTACTGACCATCTGGTGATATCAATGCCATGAGCAGTGCATTATTTTGGCAAAACTGTTATCCACAACACTCTCCAGCATTAAACAAAATAGACATAACTTTGACTTGAAAGCTCTGACTTCAGTGGAACTTTGTGAAGATTTTACCTTTTAATTTGAAAAGGGAAACCATTGGAGTCTTTGAGCAGAGTGGTCACGTGGCCTGTCTTATGTTTTTTAAGGATTACCGTTGGTGGGCAAATTGAGGGTTAAGGCAGAAATAGATCATTTAGGAGACTAAAAGTGAACTTGATAGCAGTGGAGATGGTAATAAATGCTTGATTAAAAGTAAAGCCAAGAGGTTTTGCTGATAGATAAGAGATAAGAAGCAGAAGGAGAGAGAAGCTAGGGCCTACACTTGATTTTTGGTCTGAGCTACTAGAAGCTTAGTGTTTTCATTTGCTAAGATGGGAAAGACTGTGGAGGAGGAGCAGGTTTGTGAGTGGGGTTTGTGGTAAGGTTAATTGGAAGTTCGGTTTTGAACATGTTAAAAAAAAGTCAAAGTGAAAAATATTGAGTAGGTAGTTGATTGTACTAGAGGACAGTTATGGAGAGAGGAACAGGCTATCTATCTATCTATAAATAATTTTGAGAATCATCAGTTTGTAGGTGGTAATAAAGACCTCAGACTGGAGGAGCCCATGAAGGGAGTGAGTACAGATGGAAGTATTCTGCACTCAGTTTCATACTGTAGATTTTTCCCCACACCAAGAAATTCTTGGATACCAGCTGGGGTCTTCCAGTTCAGCTCAAGATTGACTATCTTGAGACAGCATCATATTCTGCAGGTTAAGAGCTTAGTTCTACAGGACTATTCCTGTCCCCACTTCAGATGTCAGTCACAAACCCAAGTTGTCACCTGTGTTTCTGACCCACCAGCTGTAGATTAGGGGTTCTAACACTCTTATCTTTGGTTAATTTCCTAGATTGGCTCATAGAATTAAGTAAAGTAAGAACTTTACTTACTAGATTTCTGGTTTATTACGAAAGGATAGAACTCAGAAACAGCCAGATGGAAGCAATACACAGGGCAAGTATGGGGAAAGGGCATGGAATAAGGGCATAGAGTATCCATGTCCCTTCAGAGTATGCCACTTTCCCCAAATTTCCACGTGTTCACAAACCTGGAAGGTCTCTGAAATCCTCCTGTTGGATTTTTATGGAGGCTTCATTACATGGGCACAATTGATTAAATTATTGACAGTTGGAGACTGATTCAATGTCTAATCTCTCTACCCTCCCTGGAGGTCAGGGGATAGGACTGAAAATTCCAGCCCTCTAATCACATAGTCCCAACTAACCCCCATCTATAGATGTTTTCCTAGTCACCTTACTTCATTAACATAACAAAAATATCTTATATAGCTGTCATCTCTTAGGAAATTCCAAAATTCCAAGAGTTTTAGAAGCTCTATGTCAGAAACAGGGACCAATACTAAGTAAATATATATATATGTATATATATTAATACATATACATATATATATTATACATAATATATAGTATTTCTTATTCTAAGTCACAGTATCATAGAAGGGACAGGAGGTCCAAGGACAGAGATCTAGAACACTTCTATATTTAGAGGGTAGAGAAATGAGGAGTCAACAAAAGAGAATAAATGAGAATGTGGTGTTTTGGAGCCATGTAGTTTAAGGAAGAAGTTGTTTGTTTTAGCTGCTGATTGTAGGTAAAGTAAGAGGAAGACTGAGAATTGGTCATTGTATTTACCACTATGGAAGTCATTGGTGACTGTCATAAGGGCAAGTTTGGCTCATCCACATAAGTTATGTGGATACAAGAGAAAATGAGATATGGTGATGGTGAGTATTGATAACACTTTTCAGTTTTATTATAAATGGGGAGCTGTACACACATGGCATGTAGAGTTAAGGGAGGGGCTTTTACTTTTGTTTTAAAATGTAGAATGGGAATGATTGAGGTTCAGTTCAGTCGCTCAGTCGTGTCCGACTCTTTGCGACCCCATGAACCTCAGCACGCCAGGCCTCCCTGTCCATCACTAACTCCCAGAGTCTACTCAAACTCATGCCCATTGAGTCGGTGATGCCATCCAACCATCTCATCCTCTGTCATCCCCTTCTCCTCCTGCCCTCAATCTTTCCCAGATCAGGGTCTTTTCAAATGAGTTAACTCTTCGCATCATGGGCCAAAGTATTGGAGTTTCAGCTTCAACATCAGTCCTTCCAATGAACACCCAGGACCCATCTCCTTTAGGATGGACTGGTTGGATTTCCTTGCAGTCCGAAAGAGAGAATATTTGACAGTGCAGCAGAGAGAAGAGAGAATTGCTAAGCAATTTCCTTGAGAGAAAACTGGGCTCTAATGAGAGGAAATTAGGATCCAGTGGGAGAGAAATGGGATCTAGTATACAATGGAAGGGTTGGCCACATCCTGTCTTAGAGACATGGACCAGTTTATTTCATAATTAGTGATAGAATTCCATAATAAAATGATGATATGTAGTCTAGTGTAGCTTGAGTCTACTGCACTAATGTAAGTAAAATTATACTGTATGCAATACTAGAGACCTCTTTGACTCTTATGCTACCTGTAAATGTTTGTGCAATTTTGAAGTTGGGAGATGAATAATCATCTCTTTCCTCTATGTTCCAGTCTTACTGGATGACCTATAGTTTCCTAAACTGACCATTATATTAGTATTTCCTACTTTTATGCTTATAACTCACACTTCCCATTTTAAAGAACTTTAATGCCTGTTTACTTCTGATACAAAACCATTTTTATGCTTGCACCATGCCCTCCATATGTGCAGTTCTGTCAAAAGAGCCTAAAATACTTTATTGCATTTATTTACATGTCTGTCAGCCATTACTAGATTGTTAATACCTTGAACCTATATATTATGCAGCTCTTGGTTTCTTCAGTATAGTGTTTTTATTCATTGCTACATAACCTATCTTAGTTACCTATTGCTGCGTAATAAATTACATCAAGCTAAGATGGTGGAGGAATAGGATGGGGAGACCACTTTCTCCCGCACAAATTCATCAAAAGAACATTGAAACACTGAGTAAATTCCACAAAACAACTTCTGAATGCTGGCAGAGGACATCAGGCACCCAGAAAAGCAGCCTATTGTCTTTGAAAGGAGGTAGGAAAAAATATAAGAAACAAAAGAGGTAGGGATGGAGCTCTGTCCCGGGAAGGGAGTCTTAAAAAGAGAGAAGTTTCCAAACACCAGGAAACACTCTTACTGCCGAGTCTGTGACGAGCCTTGGAAGCACAGAGGGCAACATAACAGGGAGAAAAAATAAATAATTAAAACCCATAGATTACGAGCCCAACGGTAACTCCCCCAGCGGAGAAGCAGCACAGACTCCTGCACCCACCACTAGCAAGCAGGGGCTGGGCAGGGAGGTGCGGGCTGCAATGCTTAGAGTAAGGACTGGGCTTGAATGCCCCAAGGGCAATCTGAGCGAACTAACTTGGGCTAGCAAACCAGACTGGGATAGCTACCATGCAAAAAGTCCTAACCTAAGACACCTCCAGGCCCGCGCACAGAACAAAGGACTGAACAGAACTAGCCAGCTGCAGACCATCCCTCTCTGGTGTCAGGCAGCCAGAGCCAGAAGGGGGCAATTGCAGCCCGAGAGAGACATTATCTACCAAACTGCAAGCAGGCTTCTTTGCTAACTAAGACTTCTTGGGGGTCCTAGATGGTCAACATCTGCCCGATAAGGTGCGCCAGTTGTACACCCAGAAAACCAAGTGACAGGGATGAGGGAGGCGATAAGTCGCAGCAACTGCGCTCGCCAAACACCTCATCACCTGAGCTGCTCAGACCTGGGAAGGGCACAAGACGCAGGCCCAACCGAGTCTGCACCTCTGAGGACTACCCGAGTGCCTGAACCTGAACGGCTTAGACCTGGGAGGTGCATGCAGCCCAGGGCTGGCCTTGGACGGTTCCCAGCGGAGCAACCTAGAGCCTGAGCAGTGTGGGCAGGGAGGGCACACTCGCCATGAGCGGGGGCAGGCCCACTGTGGCTGAGATAGTGCGAGCACATGCCAGTGTTATTTGTTTGCAGCTGCCCTCCCTCCCCACAGCACGACTGAACAAGTGAGCCTAAAAAAAGTGTCCACCACTGCCCCCCTTGTGTTAGGGTAGAAATCAGACACTGAAGAGACCAGCAAACAGAAGAAGCTAAAACAGAAGGAACCGCCTTGGAAGTGACAGGTGCAATAGATTAAAACCTTGTAGTTTGTACCGACTACATAGGAAGGGGCCTATAGATGTTGAGAAATATAAGTCGGACCAAAGAACTATCCGAAAATGAACTGACCCCACACTGCCCACACCACCACCAGAGAAAGTCCTAGGTATATTTTTACTATTTTTATGATCATTCTTTTTTTTAATTAAAAGTAAAAATTTTAAATCCTCATTACTCTTTTAATTTTCATTTTTATAACCTACTATTGCTTTGCAAAAAAAAAAAGAACCTATTTTTTTAAAGCAAACTTCATATATATATATATATATTTTAAATAATTTTTGTGACTTTGT
>SJYX01010027.1:6081-21014 GCA_006410675.1 Oreotragus oreotragus | reverse complement strand
GTAATTCAGTGTTTGCATGTTCACTTGCTCGTAACTTATGTTAAGATAGTTTTTGTCAGTCGTATTACTGAGAAAACCATTTTGTGCTTCAACATACTAACATCTCTGCTTTGTGATTCAGCAGCATGTATGTTATTGATAAACTATATTTCTATATTGATATACTCTTTATTATTTCGCTCTAATCTGAGTATACAGTGTTTTGACTTGTTAACTCTTTATTATACTGCCCACATCTTTAGCTACATTCTAGTAACTGAGAATTTGGGAAAGAAAATTAACTTCCAAATTAGAACTTGTAATGAGAGCAAATTCCCTGTGAACACAAATTCCCTGTGAACATAAGCATGAAGTATTATAATGACGGAGATATTTTAGGGTTTACTCTTTGTTACACTCTCTGATAAGCAGATTGATTCATTTCATCCCCACAATGGCACTAGGAAGAAAGCTCTACCATTATTGCTTCTTTAAAGATGAGTTAATGGAGGCATATACGAAGTCATGCAGTTAGTGGAGACAGAACTTGAATTCAGGCAGTCTGGTTCTGACCGTTACCACATATTGCCTGTTAACTGCAAATTATTTGTAACCTGCTATCAGGATAGTAAAGTAGCCTGTGGAATGAATATTTGTGAGCTTCCTGACGTACCTCTGATTTTAGTTTCAGAGGTGGTGGGCAGTCCCTTGGGAGCTCAGAATGAGTCTGATGGCATCCCTCCTGTCTCAGGCCCTATCCACAGGGTCTTTTCTGAAGACACAATGCTCATTTGGTGCACCAGTCAGTGTGTTTTTGGAAACATGAGTAGTCAATATCTCCTTGTGCAACCATGGTTAGTCAATAAATGTCTTAGACCTGTGCCATTCAAATGGACAATTCACAGAGGTTCTAGTGGAATCAAATTTTCATCGGTCATAGTAGCTTCTTCTCATTCCTCATTCCTGCTACCTGAAACCACCTTCTATTAATAATAAACTACCTGCATGTTTCTTCTTTTATGACAATTCAAAAAAAGACACCCTTTTTTAGTTGTGTTGGAAAGAAAAACTTGTAAACCATTTGTTACCAAAGGATGTATTTATTATCTGTTAAATCCATTCACTTTCACAGTAGAGTGATCATTATTTCAAGTTATTTGTTCAGTGTCCCAACTAGAAGCTTATATACCCAAACAATGCAAAATATTAAGATCAGAACTGGTGAATGGTAGGCTTTATATCTGAAGTGGGAGGAAAGCAATTGTGAAAGAGGATGTGTGAAATAAGTCCATTTGAAACTTCAATAAGAGATGTGTTCTTAGGTACAGCTGCTGCTGCTGCTGCTAAGTCACTTCAGTCGTGTCCGACTCTGTGTGACCCCATAGATGGCAGCCCACCAGGCTCCCCCATCCCTGGGATTCTCCAGGCAAGAACACTGGAGTGGGTTGCCATTTCCTTCTCCAATGCATGAAAGAGAAAAGTGAAAGTGAAGTCACTCAGTCTGTCCGACTGATAGCGACCCCATGGACTGCAGCCCACCAGCCTACTCCATCCATTGGATTTTCCAGGCAAGAGTACTGGGATGGGGTGCCATTGCCTTCCCCGCAGCTTTAGGAAAATGTGCATATGTAAGTTGAGGATCTAGAAATTGAACTATGCATGCTTGTGTGCCTTTTGGAAAGTCTTCATGTATCCCGGGGGTAAACAAGTCCCAGTTTTGAAGACTTAATTCTCTAGAACACTGTAAACACACACACACACACACACACTCTCTCTCTCTCTCTCACAAACCAAAATTAAACTAAACACATGGTATTTTGGCTATAAATGGAGAAAACATAATCAAGTTTATGTCTCAAGGAAAATTGAGAAGGAGAGCTGTTGTAAAAAGGCTTTGCCAAAAGTTATAAGAGGTGACTTTCATGAAGGATCTGAGATTCTGATTCCGATAAAGAACATGAGAACAAATAATTCATTAACATTCATATTTAATTAATATTTAGTATGTACTTTCTATGTACTGTTTTAGGAACTTTTGGACTCATGATTTATTAAAACATCACACTAATTGTCTCTAGGGGTGGCAATTACCATTTCAATTTTAGTTGCAGTTACCTGCCAAATTCACAGTTGATTAATGGAAGAATTGAGTTCCTACCTAGATCTTTTAAGTCTCATATCCTTTCAAAGATATCATAGTAGGATTGAAAAATAAATCTACTTTTAGTTTTTAAGGAACATCCATACTGTTCTCCATGGTGGCTGTATCAGTTTAGATTCCTACCAACTGTGTAGGAGGGTTCCTTTTTCTCTACACCCTCTCTAGCATTTATTGCTTGTAGATTTTCTGATGATAGCCATTCTGAGTTGTGTGAGATGATACCTCCTTGTAGTTTTGATTTGCATTTCTGTAGTAATTAGTGATACTGAGAATCTTTCCATGTGCTTTTTCGCTGCATGCCTTCTTTGGAGAAATGTCTCTGGACATACTCTGCCCACTTTTTGACTGTTTTTTTTTTTTTTTTTTCCATATTGAGATGCATAAGCTGTTTGTATATTTTGGAGATTAATCCCTTGTCAGTTGTTTCATTTGCAAAAACTAAAAACAGAACTACCATATGATACAAAAATTCCACTCCTGGCATATGCCTGGAGGAAGTCATAAACTGAAAAGATAATGCACCCCAATGTTCACTGCAGCACTATTTATAATAGCCAAGTCATGGAAGCAATCATAGATGTCCGTCAACAGGGTACAAGATAAAGAGGATGTAGTACATAGATACAATGGAATATTAGCCATAAAAAAGATCGGATAATGCCATTTACAGTCACATGTATGGGCGCATAGATTGTCATATTGAGTAAAGTAAGTTGGATACAGAAAAACAAGTATCATATGATATTGCTTATATGTGGAATCTTAAAAAACAAAAAAAAAGTTAAACTTCTTTACAAGATGGAGTCACAGACTTAGAGTACAAATCAGTGACTACCAGGCCAGGGCAGACCTGTGGGGGGAAGGATATATTGGGAATTTGGGATTGACATGTACATACTACTATATTTACAATAAATAACTAACATAATATATGAGCAAACTCTGGGAGGTAATGAAGGACAGAGGAGCAGGGTGCGCTACTGCAGTCCGTGTGGGTCACAAAGAGCCAGATATGATTTAGCAGCTGAACAACAGCAACAACAAATAGCACAGGAGATGTTGCTCAATATTCTGTAATAATCTAAATGGGAAAAGAATTTCAAAAAGGATACATGTAAATGTGTAACTGGATTGCTTTGTTGTACAAATGAAACTAACACAATATTTTCAATCAACTATGCTCCAATATAAAATAAATTAAAAATATCTAGTGTCACCATTAATGACAAGAAGAGCACAAATATAAAAGTCACTATTGTATTGTCAGACTTTCTCGTGCTGCATTTGAACATGCATTTGAACAGCTACTCAGAGTTAGTATTCTGTACCTTTTTATAGAGAAAATTTCAGCTTTGTTAAGTATATATAACTTAATTTTTAAGACTTGTTATGATGGAAATACTGTGTGACTTGGACTGAGTGGAAAAAGGGATTGAGATTCTAATTATGTAATATGAGATACTCTTATAGTAATGAAATGAGAATAAGAAAGAAGAAATAAAACAAAAAGATATCTGAGTAATGAGAAAAATTTTAGGTTAAACAAGATGAATAACCAAAGTGAGGCAGGAGATTTGGAGTAAGAAGAAAGAAAAGATCTATCAACTGATTGATAAACCAAATGTAGAAATATGAGAGAAGACTTAGCCGTGCCATAGACTAAATTAGCATTCTCCTTATAAAAGGCTCTTTGTAGAAATGTTAATGACTTTTAAATATATTCCTCCATAAACAACTTGTCAGGAAATTCTTTTGATTCCAGTTTCAAAGGTATTCTAAATATATCCAGTACACTCTATTTCAGTTGGAACCTTCCTAATTTTCAAGTTACTGTCATGTCTCCCTCAAACCATCAATCCAACCATGAATGATCCTTCTACTACCATTTTATCTATGATGCATTTACCACACAGCAGCCAAAATGATCTTTTAAAAACATAGATCAAATCACATCACTTCTATCTTGGAAATCCTCCAACAACTTCCCTCTTGCACATAGAATGATAAATTATATTATAAAAGTAGTTGTTTTAGAACCTGTTCTGTTTCTCTCTCATTGAGCTAACTTTGGATCATACTTCCCACCTCTCAATCTGATCCAACCATCCAAACTAGCCTCTTTTTCTGTTTCTGAAACATTTTTTCCTACTTGAGACCCTTTCTGTCAAATCTCTATAGGAGTAAGTGTCTCATAATAGATGTCAAATTAAACATAAACTCTCTAATCATTTTCTGACACCTCCACACAGTTCTCATTATATCATTCTATCATTTCTATGTATACTTGTTGTCTGATACTATTTTGTTTGTTTCTTCATTTGTTTACTATCTTTGTGCTGATCCTTGGCCTTATTACTCTCAAATCTATTCCTAGATGTTCCCTTCATGCTGGAGAGTTAGGGAATGAACCTTACAGGCTCAGTTTCCTAGGCATATTGCTGATTTTTGCCATTCACAGGTACTAGCAGGTAACTGGAAGATAAATCACAATATGGAATCAACATTGCCAGGAGAAATATCAATAACTTCAGATAGGCAGAGGACACTACCGTAATGGCAGAAAGCAAGGAGGAACTACAGAGCCTCTTGATGATACTGAAAGAGGAGAGTGAAAAAGCTGGTTTAAAACTCAACATTCAGGAAACTAAGATCATGGTATCTGGTCCCGTCACTTCATGGCAAATAGATGGGGAAATAATGGAAACAGTGTGAGATTTTATTTTGGGGCTCCAAAATCACTGCAGATGGTGACTACAGCCATGAAATTAAAAGACACTTGCTCCGTGGAACAAAAGCTATGAAAAACTGAGTGAGCATATTAAAAAGCAGAGACATTACTTTGCCAGCAAAGGTCTGCTTAGTCAAAGCTGCAGTTTTTCCAGTAGTCATGTATGGATGTGAGATTTGGAATATAAAGAAATTGAGTACCAAAAAATTGATCCTTTTGAACTGTGGTGTTGAGAGAAACTCTTGAGAGTCCCTTGGACTGCAAGGAGATCAAACCAGTCAATCCTGAAGGAAATCAACTCTGAATATTCATTAAAATGACTGATGCTGAAGCTGAAGCTCCGATACTTTGGCCACCTGATGTGAAGAGCTGATTCATTAGAAAAAATCCTAATGCTAGGAAAGATTGAAGGCAGGAGGAGAAATGGATGACAGAGGATGATATGGTTAGATGGCATCACTGACTCAATGGACATGAATTTGAGCAAAGCTCTGGTAGGTGGTGAAGAACAGGGAACCTGACATACTGTAGTCCCTGGGATTGCAAAGAATTGGACACAACTGAACAGCAAAAATGTAAGAAAAACAGGTCATTTACTCTTTGAGGGTTATAAGGAGGTGTACCAGAAAAGCTGCCCAAAGGAGATGACATCTTCAGTATGATATGAAAAAAAAACTTTTCCAGATAGACAAGAACAGCAAGCAAAAATATCAGAATGAGAGTAGAGCATATGCATATGCCCAGAGTTCTAAACCATACAGCATATACAAGGACAGTTTGTATTGCTGAATGTAAAGTACAAAGTGGGTTGGCTGATAAAGATTACAAAGGATATTGATGAACCTAGACCCTATTAGACAGAGTGAAGTGAGTCAGAAAGAGAAAGATGTATACTACGGTATTCTAACACATATATACGAAATCTAGAAAAATGGTACTGAAGACTTTATTTACAAGGCAAAAATGGAGAAACACAAATAGAGAATAGACTTATGAACGTGGGGAGAGGGGAGAAGAGGGTGATATGTATGGAAAGAGTAACATGGAAACTTACATTACCTTATGTAAAATAGGTAGCCAATGGGACTTTGCTGTATGGCTCAGCAAACTCAAACAGGTGTTCTGTGTCGACCTAGAGGGGTGGGATGGGGAGGGAGACGGGAGAGAGTTTCAAAAGGGAGGGGATATATGTATACCTATGGCTGATTTATGTTGAGGTTTGACAGAAAACAGAAAAATTCTGTAAAGCAGTTATCCTTCAATAAAAATAAATTAATTAAAAAGATTACAAAGAAGATTTCTAAGAGGGAACGGGGTACATTAGCAGTTGATGGGATAGCACCATGATTTACACCTTTCTCCACAAATACTGAGTAACTTTAAATCAGAAAAAAATGTGGAAAATAAAAAGCAAAATGGTTTATCCTAAGTTAACTTCTAAACTCCTTTATACAAGCTATTACAAGTAAGGAAATACCCAAAGACAATTTTACAGATAAATCTGCATTTTTCTCAAACAATGAGAAGTCTAGAAATACCTTCAGCATATATTTGTCTTCTCAATAATGCGATTGATGACAAATCTCTATGTTTCTANACACACACACACACACACACACACACACACACTCTCTCTCTCTCTCTCTCACAAACCAAAATTAAACTAAACACATGGTATTTTGGCTATAAATGGAGAAAACATAATCAAGTTTATGTCTCAAAGAAAATTGAGAAGGAGAGCTGTTGTAAAAAGGCTTTGCCAAAAGTTATAGGAGGTGACTTTCATGAAGGATCTGAGATTCTGATTCCGATAAAGAACATGAGAACAAATAATTCATTAACATTCATATTTAATTAATATTTAGTATGTACTTTCTATGTACTGTTTTAGGAACTTTTGGACTCATGATTTATTAAAACATCACACTAATTGTCTCTAGGGGTGGCAATTACCATTTCAATTTTAGTTGCAGTTACCTGCCAAATTCACAGTTGATTAATGGAAGAATTGAGTTCCTACCTAGATCTTTTAAGTCTCATATCCTTTCAAAGATATCATAGTAGGATTGAAAAATAAATCTACTTTTAGTTTTTAAGGAACATCCATACTGTTCTCCATGGTGGCTGTATCAGTTTAGATTCCTACCAACTGTGTAGGAGGGTTCCTTTTTCTCTACACCCTCTCTAGCATTTATTGCTTGTAGATTTTCTGATGATAGCCATTCTGAGTTGTGTGAGATGATACCTCCTTGTAGTTTTGATTTGCATTTCTGTAGTAATTAGTGATACTGAGAATCTTTCCATGTGCTTTTTCGCTGCATGCCTTCTTTGGAGAAATGTCTCTGGACATACTCTGCCCACTTTTTGACTGTTTTTTTTTTTTTTTTTTCCATATTGAGATGCATAAGCTGTTTGTATATTTTGGAGATTAATCCCTTGTCAGTTGTTTCATTTGCAAAAACTAAAAACAGAACTACCATATGATACAAAAATTCCACTCCTGGCATATGCCTGGAGGAAGTCATAAACTGAAAAGATAATGCACCCCAATGTTCACTGCAGCACTATTTATAATAGCCAAGTCATGGAAGCAATCATAGATGTCCGTCAACAGGGTACAAGATAAAGAGGATGTAGTACATAGATACAATGGAATATTAGCCATAAAAAAGATCGGATAATGCCATTTACAGTCACATGTATGGGCGCATAGATTGTCATATTGAGTAAAGTAAGTTGGATACAGAAAAACAAGTATCATATGATATTGCTTATATGTGGAATCTAAAAAAACAAGGGTATAAATGAACTTATTTGTGAAACAGAAGTAGAGTCACAAATGTAGCAAGCAAACTTAAGGTTGCCAGGGGATAAGCGGTGGGGGAGGGATAAATTGGGAGATTGGGACTGACAGAAACACACTACTATATATAAAACTTAACTAATAAGAACTTGCTGTATAGCACAGGGACCTCTACTCTGTAATAGCCTATATAAGAGAAAAATTAAAAAAGAGTGGATATACGTATATGTATAACTGTTTCACTTTGCTGTACACCTGAAACTAACACAACATTGTGAGTCAACTATTTTTTTATGAAAAATAAAAAAAAAGTAATAAAAAAGAAAAACAAGAAATCTAGTTAGAAGTTAAACAGAACACAAGGCTTTCCCCAACCTCATCACAAAATATACATGTCTGCTATGACGTTGACTGAAGTTTTCCCTAACACTAATCCTGACTGTCCATGATCCCAGGCAAAATTAGTTGTTTTTTCCTTGCGTTTCATATATTGTACATATATTGGTTAGAATATTTATTGCATTTTATAGTAATTATTTTCTTACCTGTCTGCACCATTAGAGTGCAATTTGAGGAAGAGATTGTGTTTGATTTATCTTCATAATTATATTCACAATATAGTGCCAAGTGCAGTGTCTAACATGAAGGAGGCATTCAGTTACTATTTACTAAATGGATGATGGTACAAATGTGTGAAAGTTCAAGGATGGCCATTTTACCCACATCACACTAAACCAGATTATCCCACATTCCTCCTGTGCTTGCTGCCAAATACTTTTAAAGAAATTTTAAACTTTTCCAGAACTTTCCAGAGAGCTTTTTTCATATCCTTATTCCTGAGACTGTAAATCAAAGGGTTGATGAGTGGAGTCACCATAGCATAGAATAAAGTCATGATTTTCGGCAACAAGGTGGAGTGGCTGGATCCAGGGCTCACATGCATCACCATAATGGTCCCGTAGAACAGCAGCACCGCAGCCAAATGGGACCCACAGGTGGAAAAGGCCTTTTGTCGACTGGAGGCTGAGGGCAATCGAAGAACAGCAAGTAGAACCAGGGCATAGGAGAGGAGGATGAAAAGGAAGCTAAGGAGGATGATGAGGGAGCTTAGAGTATAGCTGGTGAGCTTGGACATGGGAGCAGGAACACATGAAAGGGTCAGCAGTGGGCCTGAGTCACATACAAAGTGATCAATTGCATGAGGACCACAGAAAGGCAGTTGGGAAATGAGAATAACAGGCACCAGATACCAGAGAAAGCCACATACCCAACAAGCAATCACTAGGTTGAAACAACGTCTACCAGTCATAATTGTGGCATAATGCAAAGGATGGCAGATGGCAAAGTATTGATCAAACGACATTGCTGAGAGAAAGAAGCACTCAGTAGAACCCATGGAAAAGAAAAAAAATATAATTGAAGGAAACAACCAGTGAAAGAGATGGCCTTGCTCTCTGAGAGGAAGCTGATCAGTGTGTTTGGAACAGTGGAGTTGACATACCAGATCTCCAGGAATGCAAAATTCCCCAGTAGGATGTACATGGGGGTGTGGAGATACTGGTCCCAACACACAGCACAGATAATGGCTCCATTTCCTATGAGAGTCAGGACGCAGATGATGGAGCAGAACATAAACAGAATGACCTGAATCTCCCTGCTGCAGGGAAAACCCAGAAGGATGAATTCACGCACTGATTCAGAATGGGATGCTGATTTGGAGATGTTCATTTAGTCTGTAAGCTGTGCTGCAATGAAACATTTTATTGTGAAGCCAAATCCAAACAACTGAGCATAACACGCAAGGCCCTTCACAATCTGATCTTTATCTACTTATTTAATCTCACCTCTTGAGGGGAGGTTTATGTCCCAGATAAGAAAAGAATAATCACATTTCTATCAAATGACGTGCTATTCTTCCTACCTGATAGCTGTTGCTCCTCCTTTTGGGCTTCCCGCGGGTGGCGCTAGTGGTAAAGAACCTGCCTGCTACCGCAGAAGAGGTGAGAGACAGGGGATGATCCCTCGCTAGGGAAGATCCCCCGAAGAAAGGCATGGCAACCCACTCTGGTAATTTTGCCTGGAGAATCCCATGGACAAAGAAGCCTCGCAGACTACAGTCCATAGGGTGGAAAAGAGTCAGACACAACTGAAGGAGCTTAGCATGCACACAAGTAGCACACACACACACACACACACACACACACACACACACACCCCTTCCTTTCTACTTCCCTCTCTTTCTCCCCTCCCTTTCTTCCTTCACCCCTCCGTCCATCCCTCCCTCTTTCCTTCCTTTCTTCTTTCTTGCCCATCCCTTCTGGATCCCTTCCTTTCTCTTTCTCCATCTTTTTACTATTTATTTACTTTTTTTTCTTTGATCGAATAACTTGTACTTGCAATCTACACCATTAACTGATTGCCACCTTCATGAAATATTGCTGGACTTCACCATCATATAGCAATTCTTTGTTTTTGCCATAGCATCTGACCTATGTGTATGCAAACTTATACTATGTCTTCTTGTAACTGGTCACTTTTCTATCTTTTTACCAGTCTGAGCTTCATGAAGGCAGACATCATTTTTCATCTTCATATTATGAATTCCTAGCACAGTTCAGTTCACTTCATAGGCATGTGGCATATTTCCTGAATCAACATTAAAGAAATCATAATTTTTTAAGGATTGAAAAAATATTCTAAAATGTTTTCCAGAAGGAATGAGAAAACACTCTAAAAGCTACTGCATTTTTCTACATAAAGAATTTGCACTTTATACTTTGCATTATTTTTTTTGCATATCTTAATATACCTACTAGACTGTAAACCTCCAAGGACAGAAGCCAAGTGTTAATCATCTTTGATCTTTTTTGGTATCTAATACATCAGCAGTAAAGAATCTGCCTGCAATGTGGAAGACCTGTGTTCAATCCCTGTGTTGGGAAGATCCCCTGGAGAAGGGAAAGGCTACTCACTCCAGTATTCTGGCCTGGAGAATACCATGGACTGGGGTCACAAAGAGTTGGACACAACTGAGCAACTTTCACGTTAGTTTTTAGGCAATATATACATTGTAATTGCTTACTAAATGAATACATCATTATTTCTGCCCCCATTTGAATTTTAATTCTGATAACTTTCCACTTGGAAGCCTTAATCATTTCACATATGCATGGAAAGAATCATACCATTGGACCTTGAAGAAGAAAGCGGGGGGGCAGATGAGTGCAAGGATATGGCAAAAAGAGGAGATCAATATGGTATGAGACTAGAGTAACCAAATGTGCCAGTTTGCCTGGGACTGAACTCATTTTAACCCTGAAAGTCTTGTAACTCAGGGAACACTCAGCCCCAGAGAAGCAGGGATAGCTGGTCACCCAAGTGAGGTCCCAAAGTTGACCCAGCTTCCTCAAAAATGCATGTGCACTGGTCCCCTTGGATCTTACTGAAGTCCCTCCTTTCTCTTATTTGTCCACAGAGAAAAAGGAAAGGGCTTCATTATGACCATGAGAGTGTTAAGAGGACATACAAAAGTACTGAGAAGACATTTGGGAACAACAGCAGGGGCTGTCCAAATGGACTTCCAAGAAGGCTGAATGTCCTGTGCAGCTGAGTACACTCGTTATCAACTGACGTCACACTCCAGAAATGCAGGCTGTGTGGAAATACATGGCCCAGGTCCTTGGGTGGATAGATGCAGCCCAGATGCTCTTTCCACTCTAAACTAAATTACTCAGTAATGCTGCGTTTTTAAACCCATATTTCCTTTGACTAACGCTGCTTTTTTCTCTTCACATGGTTACCTGAAGGTAGTTGATTCTTTCAATCAAATTTCTCTGAAGGTATTATTAGAAGAAAATGACTCCATGAAGACCTTGGAAATGGGGAAATACAATGGGAGTAAGCAGCAGCCAGTGAGACAGATTGACTTGGCTTTGTATTTAAGAAGAAACTGGGGCTGGGATTCTGATCTGGATTGAGTCGATGATTTTTCAAAACATTTAATGATCTGGTTTCCGATGATCAATATAGTGAAGAAAACATATAGCAACCTTGGAAAAAGAAAGACCTAAAATAGTTTAATTTGGTTTCCTTACTTAAGGGAAAGAAATACTTTATTATTCCCGAGGGACACTCTTGTATCCATATGAACCACATTGATGTCTGACACTTCCTTCAGAAGAACTTCGAATGTCTCCCTGACAGTCGTTAACCCTGGTTTGGCCAGAATCTGTGTCTCTTTCTCTTCTTTCTAAATGCAGTGATATCATGGAATCTATTCTATCATTGTTGATCAAAACCATTGTTTTGATTTCCCAAGACTGATTACCCAGTAGATAGACAATTATATATACATATAAGTAAAAACAAAACAGGATTAATATTCTTTTAGTTTTAAAAAGAATTTGTGAAACATTCCCAAACTGCTTTGCTTTTCCTTAATCCTTAACCTACCTGGACTTCCAAGTGGATGATAATTATTGTAGTTTGTCGTTGGTTCTGTCTCTCTGAAACAATGTAAGGATATGTAGATACGGCTCCTATAAGTGGAACCAGGGAAGCAATACTTTTAATCCTGTTTGATATCATCTCCTATGAATTGCTAGGCATAACTCAACTCTTTTCTTGCTTTTGAAAGAGAGCATACTGTCACTTAGAGTTGTGAAAAAGTTAGAAGAAGGATTCATCTATACTTCTTTTAATGACAAACACCACAGATTTGCCTGGGAATTGAAGCTATTTGGATTTTTGGCCCTCAGATTTTTATCAAGAATACCACCACCACCACCACCACCACCAAGAAACAAATTTAGGATTATTTCTTGAGGAAAAAAGAAAAGACAGGGACATGATGTGGTTTATTTCTGCATACCTGTGAGCTATGCTCAGGAGGAACTGAGTCAGTGTGTCCTTGCTTCTCAGCTGTTATCTCAAAAGTGTGATTCCCAGGACTTTCACTGAAAAATAAACCTCCTTTTGTACAATTAACTTGGGAGTGACTGCCAAGATTCTCATCAGGGGAGATGTCTGGAAAATGATGAAGGTTAGACTCTGGGAGTGGTTTCTAGTTTTTAATTTGGAAGAAAGGATTCAAGTACCATCTGGGTAAATTTTTTAACCTAAAAAAAAGGGTTCTGAACCAACACAACATTGTAAAGCAACAGTTCTTTAATTAAAAACAAATTTAAAAAATGGAGTTCTGGAGAGCATCCTCAAGATTTGGTTCTTTGTATATGTTAAAAAGTTGTCCTTTGGGAAGGCTAGTCCCTCAGGCCAGTATCTGCCCTTACCATCTGTGATTAAATACCTTTTAGAGAGCAACTAGGAAAAACAAGCAGTTGTGTGAACTGAGCATATGGTTGTGTCTTCTGAACTCAAAGTTAATTATGAAATATCTTTTTATTCTGTAAGACCACGGTTCCTCTAGGGAAAGGTGACAGCCATATTATCGATCACCAGAGAAATATAGAAAATTGAAAATGTTTTTCTTATGAGAAAAAAAAGGGGGAAACTTAAGGAACATGAGATCTTTGTTTCTAGTGGCGCCATTATGGTTTATTTTTTGTTTCCTTCAGAATCAGTGGTCTAACTGTATTAGCTCTGTACTATCATAGTATGAGGCCTTCCCAGCTGGCGCTAGTGGTAAAGAACCCACCTGCCAATGAAGGAGATTTAAGAGACATGGGTTTGATCCTTGGGTCAGGGGGAATCCCCTGGAGAAGGGCATGGCAACCCACTCCAGCATTCTTGCCTGGAGAATCCCATGGACAGAGGAGCCTGGCGGGCTATAGTCCATAGATTCACAGAGTTGAACATGACTGAAGAAACTTAGCACACATCATAGTATGATGAGTTTTCTCTTAAGATGCTTGAAATTATTCCCAATGTTATTCTAACTTTTTGTGTACAAAAAAATAATTATCTTTTTTGATCAATATAATAGGCCCAATAATGGTATTTCAAAAACATCTTCCTTGAGGTGTTACTTACATATTTTTTTCAGAGTCACTATCTGAATGACCATTTAGTTTTTCAAACAAAATTCACATTTCATTTAGGTTGAAATAAACCTTACAAAATTATTTCTTTTCACCAAAAAAATAACACGAATATTTTCTGTATTATTCATGGATAAACCACAAAACACTTATTTTTGTAGTTTTGCTTTGTAAATCAAGATGAGGGAGTACATACAGTCACGGAAAACGACAGAAGAAAACAGAAAAATCAGTTGTGAATGACCATTTTTTTATACCTCAATTAAAAAAATAATCTTTGGTCATGATGTGTACCATGTGGGGTTTTTGTTCCCCAACCAGAGATTGACCCAAGCCCTCTGCAGTGAGAATGTGAAGTCCTAACCACTGGACCACCAGGGACTTTCTTGAATGACCTTTTAGAGGATCTCTGGAGTCAGGTATAGTAACACAAATTGATATAATCAGTCTGTTAGTGTCTATTTCTATGTGGTAGTGAAAGGTTGAACAAAAAATATTAGAAACTTAAAGTATTTATAGGGAACTAAAGAGCCTCTAAATGAAAGTAAAAGAGGAGAGTGAAAATGTTGGCTTAAAGCTCAACATTCAGAAAACGAAGATCATGGCATCTGGTCCCATCACTCCATGGGAAATATATGGAGAAACAGTGGAAACAGTGTCAGACTTTATTTTTGTGGGCTCCAAAATCACTGCAGATGGTGATTGCAGCCATGAAATTAAAAGACGCTTACTCCTTGGAAGAAAAGTTATGACCAACCTAGATAGCATATTCAAAAGCAGAGATATTACTTTGCCGACTAAGGTCCATCTAGTCAAGGCCATGGTTTTTCCAGTGGTCATGTATGGATGTGAGAGTTGGACTGTGAAGAAGGCTGAGCGCCAAAGAATCAATGCTTTTGAACTGTGGTGTTGGAGAAGACTCTTGAGAGTCACTTGGACTGCAAGGAGATCCAACCAGTCCATTCTAGAGGAGATCAACCCTGGGATTTCTTTGGAAGGAATGATGCTAAAGCTGAAATTCCAGTACTTTGGCCACCTCATGCAAAGTGTTGACTCATTGGAAAAGACTCTGATGCTGGGAGGGATTGGGGACAGGAGGAAAAGGGGACGACCGAGGATGAGATGGCTGGATGGCATCACGGACTCGATGGACGTGAGTCTGAGTGAACTCCGGGAGTTGGTGATGGACTGAGAGGCCTGGCGTGCTGCGATTCATGGGGTCTCAAAGAGTCGGACATGACTGAGCAACTGAACTGAACTGATAGT
>SJYX01010026.1:358952-384753 GCA_006410675.1 Oreotragus oreotragus | reverse complement strand
ATGTGTACTATCAGGTAAGAAATGAATCATCAGTCTGTGTTCGATACAGGATACAGGATGCTTGGGGCTGGTGCACAGGGATGATCCAGAGAGATGATATGGGGTGGGAGGTGGGAGGGGGGTTCAGGATTGGGAACTCATGTACACCTGTGGCTGATTCATGTCAATGTATGGCAAAACCAATACAGTACTGTAAAGCAAAATAAAGTAAAAATAAAAATTAAAAAATAAAATAAATGACTCTGGTAATGGTTGGGAGAAAAATTGTAAGGGTAGGATAAAATAGGGACTGATCATAAAGGCAGGGTGATGAGCTTGTAAAAGTCATCCAAGCCTGCAATGATGGTAAAGTATTGTGGGCTTAGATTTGGGGCAAAGGTCAGTTTAAGGATTAGAATATATAATATTTCAGTAGTAAATGGGTATTGAAAATGATGGCAGTGGGATTGGAGATAAAGGAAACATAAGGAATATTATGGCAGTAGGAGGCACAAGACCAGAGTTCTGTTGGATGAGATGGAGAGACAACTTTCAGGTCTCCAACTGGTGAGCTAGAGCCATCTTCATGGACCTTCAGCTCATGTTGTCAGGTAGGGTCTTGTCTGCAGAAGGGTCCACTCTTGGCTTCATGCTCAACTGTGTCTCTTTTGAAATTCTGAATAATTTTGAACAAGGGTCCTGATGTTTTTATTCTTCTCTGGACCCCACAAATTATACCACCAGTTCTGAAAGATACCATTCACCAAGACATGGAATAGGAGGGAAAAAATGAGCCTAGTTCTTATCATCAGAGAATAAGTAATAAGTAAGCCTTGAATTTACCTCTTGGCAATAGGCTCTCTGCTCAAGACCTTGAACCTTGATGCAGGTTTTCTAAGCTTTTTCCCGGGTCTTCACGAAAAGTATATGGCACATGTTGGATGTGTTAAGGTATTTCTTAGGAAGCTTCTACAGCAGTCCAGTAAAGATGTCTAGTAGATGACAGGAGAGATCCAACTAGAAATGAAATGCTGGGAGTCCTCAGCTGGAGATGATGGTTGAAGTCTGAAGAGAGATGACCACCCAAGGAGAGGGAAATCAGGACCTGAGCTGGGAGATCACCAGTGGTAAACTGTAACTAGAACAGTGAGAGAGAAAAAGCCAAAAAGGGAAGCCATGCCTTCATGGTTAAAGGTAATGATTTTGGCTCCAGATGGCTCCAGCCCTGACATGAACACTTAGAAAGAAGTATGACTTCAGGCTCTTACTTAACTTCCCCATGCTGCAGTTTCCTCAACTGAATGATGGGAATAATAGTGACTCACTTACAGGGCTGTTTGGGAAGGTTAAATCAGATACTCTATGGAAGATGCTTACCTTAGGACTTGGAACAGACAAAAACGATCAATGAGTGTTAACTGTCAGTTTTTTCTTTTAATACAGTTTTAAATACAGTCCAACCAGAAGGGATGTTTCATTCAGTTCAGTTAAGTGGTTCAGTCGACCCCATGGACGACAGCATGCAAGGCTACCCTATCCATCACCAACTTCTGGAGCCTACTCAAACTCATGTCCATTGAGTCGGTGATGCCATCCAACAATCTCATTCTCTGTCATCCCCTTCTCCTCCTGCTTTCAATCTTTCCCAGCATCAAGGTCTCTTCCAATGAATCAGTTCTTTGCATCAGGTGGCCAAAGTATCAGGTGGAGTTTCAGCTTCACCATCAGTCCTTCCAATGAATATTTGGACTGATTTCCTTTAGGATAGAATGGCTGGATCTCCTTGCAGTCCAAGGGACTCTCAAGAGTCTTCTCTAAGACCACAGTTCAAAAGCATTAATTCTTCAGTGCTCAGCTTTCTTTATAGTCCAACTCTCACATCAATACAGGACTACTGGAAAAACCATAACTTTGACTAGATGGACTTTTGTTAGTAAAGTAATGCCTCTGCTTTTTAATGTGCTATCTAGGTTGGTCATAGCTTTTTTCCCAAGGAGCAAGCATTTCATAAGAAAGGTCAAAAGGAGAAGAGAGTTTTAAAAAATTAGTAAAGCAAATTGCCAGATGCTTAACTGTTAATCAGAAAGAACTAAGAAGTTCCATTGAATTTATGAACGAAGGAGTAATTAATGAGCTGTACAGAATGACCTCAGTGTACTGCTGTTTGGGCTGATGGAGTTTGATAACTCAGGTTTTGGACTTAATCAACTTGAAACTAAAACTAAGTATAACTGAAATTTTACCAGAAAACATGTAAATCCTAAATACTTCCATTGTGAATGCTTTTCTTCTTTTTCAGAATATTTCTTGGTGCATTTCCAAAAGGCCCTAATACCCAGTTTAAGAAAAGGGGAAGCTTTGTTGTATACTGAAATTATAATAATTCACCCAAAAGCTGATTATAAAACCCAGGACTCTTAAATGGCAAGGTTTGCTCTTAGGAAAGGAAGATCTTGAACACAGTTTCCTTTTGGTAAATAAGAAACATATCAAACAAATCTTCACGAGATCACTGTATTCCCTACTTCAGAGTACACCTCTGGTCTGGGACTACAACGGAGTTACAGAACAGCACAAACTTCTACTTGGCATCAAGACACCAAATCCAAAAATGAGATGCCAGGAGAGGTAATTCATTTCATAAACATTTGTTGAACTCTAGACACTGGGCTTGCTGCTAAAGGCAAATACAAAGTTGGGTTAAATAAGGCTTGGTCAAGGAACTTACAATCTGATAGAAAAGATTAGATAAATACAATGTTTGGATGTTAGCAGCTGTCAAATCAGGTTTGACATGATGCTTGAAACATGATGTAAAAGAGGTTCAAGGTGATAGTAGAATTTTGCACAGCTGGAGGATATTTAGAGGTCAACTGAAGGACATCCTTGAACACCAGGCCAAGGACATTTCAAATTTGACTTACAATGAGGAGTTCTTAATGATTTTGTGGCAGAACCTGAGATGTTCAGTGACACACAGGTTCCATGGGCCTAGACCTTGGAAGTAAGAAAGGTCAAGATCGAACATGCAGATTGGAGTACATGCACATAGAACTGATAGTTATGGTCAGGTGGAAATACATAACACTGAGGTGGGGAAGTGGTTACAGTAATACTGCAGATATCTATACACTTTGACCTGAAGTGGGAAAAGAAGTCAGCGACTAAAAAAGAAAAGATCCAGTCAGGAAGAGAGGGAAGAAAGCTAGAAAAAATATCCAATTAAAGATGGATTTCTAGAAAGGGGAGAGAACATGAGGAAAATAGCATTTACTGTTACCCATCTGATAAGTGCTTCAGTTAACGTTCCTCATTTATCCACTGAGATAAACATTACTATTTCCTGCAGATGTAGAAACAGAAGCTATGAATTTTAAGCCACTTGTTAAAATAGCCACATAAGCTAATAGGAGATGAGATAGAAATTCCCACTCAGGGAGGCCTGGCGATTGGGCAGAGTGGAACATTCTGGGCTGAGAGGCAGCAAATCCAAATTCTAGACCAATTCTGATGGCAACCCCATCAGAATGACATTTGCTAAGTCACTTCCCTCCCACCAACCTCAGGATTTTCTTATGTTTCCTGAGAGTTTGAATTAGACTATGTATTCTATAATGTTCTTTTCACTTGGAGTATTTTGATGCCAAACTTTAATAATGTTACAATAAATTCTTATGAGAATAGAGAGAATGGATGAAAAATAGCTAGACCAGCATAAAAAACAAACAAACAAACAAAAACCTGCTCCTTCTTTTTTTTTTTTTTTCCTGATGATGTTAACCTTGATCGTTTGGTTTAGGTGGTGTCTGTAGGGTGTTTCACTGTAGAGTTCCTATTTTCACTTTCTAATTAATCAATATCTAGTAGAGAAGGAAATGGCAACCCACTCCAGTGTTCTTGCCTGGAGAATCCCAGGGATGGTGGAGCCTGGTGGGCTGCTGTCTATGGGGTTGCACAGAGTTGGACATGACTGAAGGGACTTAGCAGCATATCTGAGATTGAATGAAAGAACAAGAAGATGATTCAGCATATACAATTTGATAAATTATATTTAGGAGGCATAAGAAACTGATCTTCAAAACTGGATGGATATTGGTCTAAGAGGAAGTAGATAGTTTTAAAGGAAAGGAAAGTGAAGTCACTCAGTGGTGTCCAACTCTTTGCAACCCCATAGCCTACCAGGCTCCTCCATCCATGGGATTTTCCAGGCAAGAGTACTGGAGCGGGTTGCCATTCCCTTCTCCAGGGTTTCTTCCTGACCCAGGGATGGAACCTGGGTCTTCCACATTGTGGGCAGATGCTTTTATCGTCTGAGCTACCGGGGAAGTTGGATAGCTTTTAAAAATTAGTTAATTTATTTATTCATCTTTTTTTTTTTTTTTTTAGCTGTGCTGGGTCTTCGTTGCTGCTTGTGGGCTTTATCTAATTGCTGCCAGCAGGAGCTACTCTTTGCTGTGGTGTGCAGGCTTCTCATTGCAGACGCTTCTCTTATTGCAGAGCACAGGCTGTAAGGTATGCGGGCTTCAGTAATTGCAGCACTCAGGCTCAGTAGTTGTTGTTCACGGGCATAACCACTCTGATGCATGTGGGATCTTCTGGGAATTGTTACATGAATTATCAGAGCACTTCCTACTCTCAGCTTTTGGACTTATCATAGAGAAATGGAGGGAGGAGAAGGACAAGTGTAAGGACAAGTCAGCCTCCAAATAAGTTTGTTGACAACCTGGAAACCTAAGTTCAGGGTCCAACTGGACCAAAAGGTAGAATTTTTGGAATTTTCACAGTGCAAATCTATCATCTGGAACTTATCACTGGGTTCCATGTTTCGGTGAATTCAAACCATCATGACACCTTTAACAGACAGCCTTGCAGCCTGATCAAGTGAACAGAGAAATAGCTTGGAGACAAAGATACCTCAGCTTTAGTCCATAATTAGAGGAGAGGCAATGGACAGGGTTATTTACATGTGTGTACTTCTGTTTACTAATCTGTAAAGTAGATCCGGTAGTACCTGGTTCATAGGTAAAGTCACCCATTTTAGAGGTTTATTTTCAAAATATGTTTAATAAACATAGAGGGTTAAACAGGTGATACATTAGGTTTTTCTTGAATTTGTTAATATCTGCTACCTTGTTTATCAAACTTCATGAAACATATATTCTCTGATGTCATTGAAGTTTTGGTGTATGGGGATGATCCGGAGGGATGATATGGGGTGGGAGGTGGGAGAGGTGTTCATGTTTGGGAGTTCGTGTACACCTGTGGCAGATTCATGTCAATGTATGCCAAAACCAACAGAGTACTGTAAAGTAAAATAAAGTAAAATGGAAGCTCTAAAAAAAAAAAAAATTAAACCGTATTTCTTAATGTCATTCAAAGTAATTATAATCTTGGAATATGCTATTCAAACTACACACAGAACTCTTCAGAGGTTCTGATATGCCCACAGAGTCCTTGTCCCCCTCTACTCATGGCAATCACTGACATGTCTGTCTGAAAGTAACTGATTTCTGGTTTTAATAGTTTACACCCAAGACCCAGTTGTCAAAGTTCATCATGGAACAGGTTCTGTTAGAGTGTTTGGGATCAACAAAAACTCTTGTTTATCTCCCTTTTTCTAAAGAAGAACAGATTTGTCTCTGGGTTGAAAATTAATCTTCTTGTATTCACATGTAAGCATTTTTGTGTGTGTGACGTGGTTCTGATTGCCTATTTGTTTTAACCAGCAGTCTTTAGCTGTTTACTCAGCTTTGTGTCAGAGAAAGTCCATGGTAATGTGAAATTTAACCTCAGAGCAAGGTTCTCCCCTGTTCCTGAGACAACCGGACAGCTAACCGCAAGGAAGACATGCTATTCTAAAGCTCCCTGTGTCTTTGACATATTCGGAGCAGTTGTCTCTTCAGTAGCAGTCTCGGCACAGATACTTCAAACAACATTATGGAGCCTCAAAGTCAGAATTTGAAGACAGCACCATTCTTGACTTTAGGAAGATTTCACATTTCTGAAGATTATGGCTTTCTTCTCCCAAATCCTCTGGTAAGGCTAGGGTCTTAGAGCAAATCAGTATAGTTTTCTTGAGATGCTGATTTGTGTGTTTGTTTGTTTAATGATGTAGTCATTAAGAGAGATGCAACATAAATGCCAAGTCTGTGATGTGGGATGGATAATACAAATAAGTGCAAGTTGCTCAGTCATGTCCAACTCTGCGACCCCATGGACTATACAGTCCATGGAATTCTTTAGGCCAGAATACTGAAGTTGGTAGCCTCTCCCTTCTCTAAGGGATCTTCCCAACCCAGGGATCAAACCCAGGTCTCCTGCACTGCAGGTGGATTCCTTACCAGCTGAGCCACCAAGGAAGCCCAACACAGTGGAATGGGGAGCCTATCCCTTCTCCAGTGGGTCTTCCTGACTCAGGGATTGAACCAGGGTCTCCTGCATTGCAGGCGGATTCTTTACCAACAATACAAATAAGGCACAGGGTGATTGCCAGCAAAAGCAAGTGACAGCTACAGCAGGGAGAGAGCAAGTGAAATGTTTTAATGTCAGGTTTTTTGTTTGTTTTTAAAATGATTTCCAGTCATTCCAGTGATTTGTGAGCAAATGTGCAGTTATCAAAAAGAGAGAGAGAATTAGATAAAGATCAATTATATGATCCCTGGGTCTGGAAGATCCCCTGGAGAAGGGAATGGCTATCCCTCCAGTATCCTTGCCTGGAGAGTCCCATGGACAGAGGAGCCTGGTGTGCTACCCTAGTTCATGGGGTCATACAGAGTCAGACATGACCGAGTAACTAAGCACTAAGGCAAGAAATTCGGTTTATCTTGCCTGGCTTCTGCTGCTGCTGCTGCTAAGTTGCTTCAGTCGTGTCCGACTCTGTGCGACCCCATAGACGGCAGCCCACCAGGCTCCCCTGTCCCTGGGATTCTCCAGGCAAGCACACTGGAGTGGGTTGCCATTTCCTTCTCCAATGCATGAAAGTGAAAAGTGAAAGTGAAGTCGCTCAGTCGTGTCCGACTCTTAGCGGACCCATTGACTGCAGGTTACCAGGCTCCTCCATCCATGGGATTTTCCAGGCAAGAGTACTGGAGTGGGGTGCCATTGCCTTCTCTGATCTTGCCTGGCTAGTGGCAGAGAAAAAAGAACACAACGGACCTCAGGTGTGCTTGAGGATAGTAGAAGGGATTAGATATTCACAGATATGGCTGTGAAGAGGAAAACACCTTTGAGAACAAACTGCAACTATTTCTTAATTGTTCTTAATGCAGTTCCTTTTCAACACTGTTTAAATCTTTGAATGTGGTTAAGATCGAAAATGTTAAAACTGCAAGAGTTCTTAGAAACTGAAGACCAGAAGTGGCTTGCCCAAAGTCATATTACTGGAAAAAAGCAGAAGTACTCAGGACTCTTGATTTCTTTTTTTCTACTATGTCATAAATAAGGGCCAAGACGACTCAGCTAAAAATCTAGAGATCCAATGTTACAATCACTACAATCATTTATTAGATGCAATTTTTCCTTCTACGGACCTAATTGGTGATTTAATCATGATTAATGATTGACCTAGAATTTAATGAACTTTTATGGAATTGCTACTTCTGAGTGTGATAGAGGAATACAGATGAAGATAGGATCTATTTGCTGATTCCCAGTGATACTCTGTATAGCTGTTAGTTTTAAAATCAAGTCACGGATCTGCAAGAAACTTGAGCATTAACAATAATGACTCCAGGGTGTTATAACAGATGACAGCTGTGGCCCAGAACACTGGACTGTGTTCTCTGACCCTGCCACCAGGGTGACCAAGAATGTCCATTTGCTAGAGGCCAAAGGGGATTCCAAGAAGCAGGATTTTCTATGCTAAGCCAGGAAAGTCCTGAACAAACCAGAATACTTGAGTCATCCAAAGTTTTACTCACTAACTCTTGTGACCTAGAATGAATCATCAGCATTGCCTGACCCTCAGTTTTCACAGGCACTGGAAGAGATCTAGCCCCACTCCCACTGGACTGCTATGGAGCATGGAAGCACTTTCATAAATCCAATGGACTGCTAGAAGCCAATTTGCCTGACCCTCAGTCCAGAGCTTATTCAAAATTTCATTCTGTGTATATAACTTGATTCAGGCACATTCAGATCATCTCTAGTTCACAAGAAAGAGCCAATCTACAGGCCAACACACTCTTATTGGGATTAAATATATACACTGAACTGAGAAAAATAATATTAAAATTATTGGGTTGGCCGAAAAGCTTTTTTGGGTTTTCTGATAACATTTTATATGTGAGCATTGGATGGGGCCACCATGATTGTGTTCCCTTCTTTGCTGTTTCCTTTCTTATAAATAAGAAAATCAGATGGGACAATAACAACATCAAGTGCGTGTGATTTTCTGAGACAAGACAAGACCCCGTCTGCCCTGTGGTCTGGTTGACGCATACTCAGAAGAAATTTCCATTCTGGAACTCAGATAGAAATTTGCTGGCAAACTGGATCTGTTCTCACAGTCATTTGCCAGAGTTCTAAAGATTGCACGTCTTTGTTTCAGTTTTAATTTTCTCTCCTAAACACCTCCCTTTCTGGGAAGAGGTAGGGGAGGAGTGTTGACACCAGAATCTGTCTCAGGTTAACTCAGCTGACCAGAAGAGAATCCCTCACCCATCACCAAATAGCAGTGGTGTCACAACAGGTCACAGATTGAGAAATATCAGCCTGGTTTTGCTAAGGGCTTTGTTCGCTTTTAGGGAAGTGATGGGGTGGTTACTCCATTATGTCAATCAGACCAAAGATGCCCTTCCAGCAAGCTTGGTTGTTTACCATAAATACTTAGAGCATGTGAGTATAATTATGTACCACAGGTAGTAAATATCATTATGTTCCAATTATTTTAATAGCATTTTTAGGTAAAGCTAATAAATATAAGAAATGGTTCTGATTTTTATCAATAATAAAGAAGAAAAGAAAGCACAGTCAAACTAATGAATAAGCCATCATTCTGGCTCTGCAGGAAAGGGCTGACTTGGTTTAACATACTCTACCCTACTGTTTGTATAAACTGTCAAACATCTGTAGGGTCTAACATTTCAGTGAGGAAAATGTGTCTCTTTTAGTCCCATAGGAAAGCCACAAAAATCACTTGCCAGTCATGTAATCCGTGTGTGCATGTGTCTGGGTGAGTGGGTGGGGAGAAATTTTTCTTTAAAGAATTTGAGCAAATCACCTGGGCAGGAAAGGAGGGACCGAGATAGATGATAGCAGATTAGATTGGGGTGAGACCAAAGGAACTCAAATGTTAGGCTCAGGAATTCGGATTTCACACATCTGGTAAATGTCTTATGCAATGGCATGAGAATATATTCCTAGTAGGTTAAGTGCAGGCAATGTTCTGACAGTGATTCCTGGATTGTGTACCAAAATTAGCTGGGGAGCCTAAATAAATACTGATGCCAGAACTCTAGCCAGGAGTTAAATCGGAACCTCAGTACTTGTAAGTGACAGAATCTATAAAAGACAGTGGAGGGTTTTTAGAGGTTGTTTTTGGAAAGAAATGTGTTCCTATGAGAAACAGTGAGAAGGGCTTGCGTGCATACTAAGTCACTTCAGTAGTGTCTGACTCTTTGCGACCCCATAGACTGCAGCCCACCAAGCTCCTCTGTCCATGGGATTCTCCAGGCAAGAATACTGGAGTGGGTTGCCATGCCCTTCTCCAGGGGATCTTCTGGACCCAGGGACCAAACCTGGGTCTTTTAAAAGAAATAAATATACATATACCCTCCTGTAAAAATTCAAAGCACTTGTGAGAAGCAGTGGACTCCAGCTGTTTAGAAAGAAGAGTAGAAAAATAATTAACACAGAAGACTATAGCTTTCAAATGGAAAGTAGAGGTAGGAAGAAATCTAATATTTCCTTGAAAAAAACTACCATTATTTGCTAGTATCTGAGCTATATGCCTGACCATGTCAAATGAGATTTGAGGCAATGACGGTTATATTTAGTTTATTTCAGTCGCTCAGTCATGTCCGACTCTTTGTAACCCTATGGACTGCAGCATGCCAGGTTTTCCTGTCCATCACCAACTCCCGAAGCTTGCTCAAACACATCTCCATGCTTTATTTTATTTATTACATATTATATTACATACATATACATGGTTTATTACATACTATATAGCCATATAAATGGTTATAGTACCAATAGATATATTATTATATCTACTATATTGCAGAGATACACACAGATCAGATTTCATAACATTGAGTGTAGATTAATAAAGAAAGGTGAATTTGGGGGTGGGGAGGGTTCGACAGGATGTGGATTTCCATGCCAAAGTTAAGAAACCAAGAGAAAGGTGAGGCAAGCCGATAGGGAAGTGGTTGGACAATGGGGATAAAAATGGGGGAAAAGAGGCCAAGATGGTCCTCGAAACTGGAATCTGAAACAATGAAACCACTCAGAGTTTTTCACCCTCAGTGTATCGAAGCTGTAGAAAAGCTTAAGACAATACGGGGAGCTGAGTCATCTAAGAAAGGATGAAAAAGTCATGCATCAGGGAAATTACATATCTGCTATTCTCAGTCAAAATGAGGCTCTGGAAGTGAATTAATTTCCTAGGGTTGATGTCAAAATTACCAAAAATATGTCGGTGGCTTAACGCAAGAGAAATGTACTTTCTTAGACTTCTGGAGGGAAGAAGTCTGAAATTAGGCCGTCGGCAGCACACTCCTGCCCCAGCAAAGTCTCTCGGGGAGAATCCTTCTTGGCTTCTTCCATCTTCTTGGGGCTCCTGGCGTCCTTGCTCCCAGGAGAAGGACTCCACTCTCTGCTCCATCGTCACATGGCCTTCTCTTCTCTGCAGTCTTCCTCCCTCTCTCTCCCTGTCTTCTCTTATAAGGACACATGTCATCACATCCAGGTGGCGCTAGTGGTAAAGAACCTGCCTGCCAATGCAGGAGACATAAGAGACGTGGGTTTGATCCCCTGGGTCGGGAACATCCCCTGGAGGAGAGCATGGCTGTCTGCCCACTCCAGTATTCTCACCTGGAGAACCTCATGGACAGAGGAGCCCGGCGGGCTACCATCCACATCGTCGCAAAAGTCAGACAGGACTGAAGCGACTTAGCACACATCATCACATCCATGCTAATCCAAGGTGTTCTTATCTCGTGGTGCCTACCTAAATGACATCAGCAGAGATCCATTTCCAATTAAGGTCACATTCACAGTTTCCAAGCAGACACGTCTTTTGGGGAGAAAAGGGTTGGCACAAGCCATTCGGCTCACTATAGGAAGTGAGACAGAAAGACGAACAGTTACAGAAAGGGAGATCCTGGGCGATGGAAACCAAAGCCTTGTTAATTTTTTTTTTTAAATAATTATTGAGCAATTGATTTTTTTTTTTTGGCTGCGGTGGGCTTCACTGCTGCGAGAGCTTCTCTTTAGCGGTGGCAAGTGGGTTTCTCCTTGTGGCGGCCCCTCTTCCTGTGGAACACAGGCTCTAGGGTGCTCAGGCTTCAGTAGTTGCAGTCCACAGCATCGTGAGCACAGGCTCAACAGCTGTGGGGCACAGGCTTAGCTGTGTCCCGGCCTGTGGGATCTTCCCAGACCAAGGACTGAACCCATGTCTTCTGCACTGGCAGGTGGATTCTTTACCACTGAGCCCCAAGGGAAGCCCCAAAGGTTTGTTTTGCCCTGAGATCCCCAGAGCCGACCAGACAGGAGGGTAAATGGCAATACAATGTGAAGGTACCAAACACAAAATGATCAAGGAAGGATGAGGGGACAGTTAAATATTGACTGGTTTTGTCAGCATATTATTAACTTGTGTCCACCACTCTATGATCTCAATGTTCTGAAAAAACTGAAGAATATTCACATGCTCTGCTGAAAATTGTAACTTTAAGATGAGAGAAAAGCTGGAATATGAGAAAACATCTTATGAGCAAAGGGTAGACAGCTAAGCTAGCCCACATAAGCTCAAAGTCCAGCCTTGTTTTTCAAATGTGAGCACAGTAATCAGGTGACCACAGTTATATGGGAAAGCAGTCTCCATGCCAGCAAATTTGGAAAACTCAGCAGTGGCCACAGGACTGGAAAAGATCAGTTTTCATTCCAATCCCAAAGAAAAGCAATGCCAAAGAATGCTCAGACTACCACACAATTGCACTCATCTCACACGCTAGTAAAGCAATGCTCAAAATTCTCCAAGCCAGGCCTCAGCAATACATGAACTTCCAGATGTTCAAGCTGGTTTTAGAAAAGGCAGAGGAACCAGAGATCAAATTGCCAACATCCACTGGATCATCAAAAAATCAAGAGAGTTCCAGAAAAACATCTATTTCTGCAGCGGTGGGCTTCACTGCTGCGAGAGCTTCTCTTTAGCGGTGGCAAGTGGGTTTCTCCTTGTGGCGGCCCCTCTTCCTGTGGAACACAGGCTCTAGGGTGCTCAGGCTTCAGTAGTTGCAGTCCACAGCATCGTGAGCACAGGCTCAACAGCTGTGGGGCACAGGCTTAGCTGTGTCCCGGCCTGTGGGATCTTCCCAGACCAAGGACTGAACCCATGTCTTCTGCACTGGCAGGTGGATTCTTTACCACTGAGCCCCAAGGGAAGCCCCAAAGGTTTGTTTTGCCCTGAGATCCCCAGAGCCGACCAGACAGGAGGGTAAATGGCAATACAATGTGAAGGTACCAAACACAAAATGATCAAGGAAGGATGAGGGGACAGTTAAATATTGACTGGTTTTGTCAGCATATTATTAACTTGTGTCCACCACTCTATGATCTCAATGTTCTGAAAAAACTGAAGAATATTCACATGCTCTGCTGAAAATTGTAACTTTAAGATGAGAGAAAAGCTGGAATATGAGAAAACATCTTATGAGCAAAGGGTAGACAGCTAAGCTAGCCCACATAAGCTCAAAGTCCAGCCTTGTTTTTCAAATGTGAGCACAGTAATCAGGTGACCACAGTTATATGGGAAAGCAGTCTCCATGCCAGCAAATTTGGAAAACTCAGCAGTGGCCACAAGACTGGAAAAGGTCAGTTTTCATTCCAATCCCAAAGAAAAGCAATGCCAAAGAATGCTCAGACTACCACACAATTGCACTCATCTCACACGCTAGTAAAGCAATGCTCAAAATTCTCCAAGCCAGGCCTCAGCAATACATGAACTTCCAGATGTTCAAGCTGGTTTTAGAAAAGGCAGAGGAACCAGAGATCAAATTGCCAACATCCACTGGATCATCAAAAAATCAAGAGAGTTCCAGAAAAACATCTATTTCTGCTTTATTGACTATGCCCAAGACTTTGATGTGTGGATCACAAGAAACTGTGGAAAATTCTGAAAGAGATGGGAATACCAGACCACCTGACTTGCCTCTTGATAAACCTGAATATAGGTCAGGAAGCAACAGTTAGAACTGGACATGGGACAACAGACTCGTTCCAAATAAGGAACGGAGTACCTTAAGGCTGTATATTGTCACCCTGCTCATTTAACTTATATGCAGAATACATCATGAGAAATGTCGGGCTGGATGAAGCACAAGCTGAAATCAAGATTGCCAGGAGAAATATCAGTAACCTCAGATACGCAGATGACACCAGTCTTATGCCAGAAAGTGAAGAAGAACTAAAGAGCCTCTTGATGAACATGAAAGAGCAGAGTGAAAAAGTTGGTTTAAAGCTCAGCATTCAAAAACTGAGATCATGGCATCCAGCCCCATCACTTCATGCAAATAGATGGGGAAACCGTGAAAACAGTGGTTGACTATTTGGGGGAGGGGGGCTCCAAAATCACTGCAGATGGTGACTGCAGCCATGAAATTAAAGGAGGCTTACTCCTTGGCCAGAAAGTTATGACCAATCTAGACAGCATATTAAAAAGCAGAGACATTACTTTGTCAACAAAACTCTATCTAGTCAAGGCTATGGTTTTTCCAGTAGTCATGTATGGATGTGAGAGTTGGACTACAAAGAAAGCTGAGTGCAGAAGAATTGATGCTTTTGAACTGTGGTGTTGGAAGAGACTTTTGAGAGACCCTTGGACTGCAAGGAGATCCAACCAGTCCATCCTAAAGGAAATCAGTCCTGGTTGTTCACTGGAACGACTGATGTTGAAGCTGAAACTCCAATACTTTGGTCACCTGATGCAAAGAGCTGACTCATTTGAAAAGACCCTGATGTTGGGAAAGATTGAAGGCAGGAGAAGGGGACAACAGAGGATGAGATTGTTGGATGGCATCACCGACTCAATGGACATGAGTTTGGGTAAACTCTGGGAGTTGGTGATGGACAGGGAGGCCTGGCGTGCTGCAGTTCATGGGGTCACAAAGAGTCGGACACGACTGAGCAACTGAACTGAACTGAACTGTCCTGTATAAATATTGTGAAAGTGAAAGTGAAGTCGTTCAGTCGTGTTCGACTCTTTGCAACCCCGTGGACTGTAGCCTACCAGGCTCCTCTGTCCATTGGATTTTCCAGGCAATAGTACTGGAGTGGATTGCCATTTCCTTCTCCAGGGGATCTTCCCAACCTAGGGATTGAACCCGGGACTCCCGCATTGTAGACAGACGCTTTACCATCTGAGTCACCAGGG
This sequence comes from Oreotragus oreotragus, assembly GCA_006410675.1. Classification (NCBI taxonomy): domain Eukaryota; kingdom Metazoa; phylum Chordata; class Mammalia; order Artiodactyla; family Bovidae; genus Oreotragus; species Oreotragus oreotragus. The sequence goes on along the minus strand of SJYX01010026.1, from coordinate 370,181 downwards.
AAGTCCGTATTGGAATATAATTGCATTACAATGTTGTATTCGTTTCTGCAGTACAAAATTGCAAATTATCCATATATATGCACACATATATATGTATGTGTGTATATATATATGTATATACATGTATATCCCATTCCTTTAGAGCTGTCCTCACATGCCCCAATCTCACCCCTCTAGGTCATCATAGAACACCAGGCCGGGCGCCCTATGCTATACAGCAGTCTCCACTAGCTATCGATTTTACTAGCTATTGATTTTACTAGCTATTGATTTTATGCATAGTAGTATATATATGTCAGTCCTACTTTCTCAGTTTGTCTCATCCTCTATTTCCCCTGCTGTGTCCATAAGTCCATTCTCTGCATCTGTATCTCTGTCCTTCCCTGCAAATAAGTTCATTAGTACCATTTTTCTAGGTTCCATACACACGTATTAATATACTATATTTGTTTTCCTGACTTACTTCACTCTGTGTAATAGATTCTATATTCTTGCATGTCTGTTCAACTGACTCATATTTGTTTCTTTTGGTGGCTGAGTAATATCCCAATGTATATATGTACCACAACTTCTTTATCCATTCATCTGTCAATGGACACCTAGGCTGGTTCCATGTCCGGGCTATTATAAATAGTGCTGCAATGAACAATGGGGTACATATGTCTTTTTGAATTATGATTTTCTCAGGGTTTATGTTGAGCAATCACTGCAGATGGTGACTGCAGCGATGAAATTAGAAGACGCTTACTCCTTGGAAGAAAAGTTATGACCAACCTAGACAGTATATTCAAAAGCAGAGACATTACTTTGCCGACTAAAGTCCATCTAGTCAAGGCTANTGACAACCTAGAGGGGTGGGATGGGGGAAAGGGAGAGAGGCTCAAGAGGGAGAGGATACACATAGAATTATGACTGATTTGCATTTCTGTATGAGATGTGTATAAGAGACAGGTATATTCAAAAGCAGAGACATTACTTTGCCGACTAAAGTCCATCTAGTCAAGGCTACGGTTTTTCCTGTGGTCGTGTATGGATGTGAGAGTTGGACTGTGAAGAAGGCTGAGCGCCGAAGCACTGATGCTTTTGAACTGTGGTGTTGGAGAAGACTCTTGAGAGTCCCTTGGACTGCAAGGAGATCCAACCAGTCCATTCTGAAGAATATTAACCTTGGGATTTCTTTGGAAGGAATGATGCTAAAGCTGAAACTCCAGTACTTTGGCCACCTTATGAGAAGAGTTGACTCATTGGAAAAGACTCTGATGCTGGGAGGAATTGGGGGCAGGAGGAGAAGGGGATGACCGAGGATGGCTGGTTGGCATCACAGACTTGATGGACATGAGTTTGAGTCTGAGTGAACTCCGGGAGATGGTGATGAACAGGGAGGCCTGGCGTGCTGCGATTCATGGGGTCACAAAGAGTCGGACACGACTGAGAGACTGTACTGAACTGAACTGAACTGAATGGGATTGCTGGATCATGCAGTTGTTTTATTCCTAGTTTTTTAAAGAACCTCCATATTGTTCTGCATATTGGCAGTATCAAGTTACTTTCCCACCAACAGTGCAAGAGGGCTCCCTTTTCTGCATATGCTCTCCAGCAGTTATTGTTTGCAGATTTTTTGATGATGGCCATTCTGGCCAGTGTGAGGTGACACATCATTGTGGTTGTCGCATTTCTCATAATGAGCAATGTGCATCTTGTCATGTTTCTGCTGGCCAACTGTGTCTTCTTTGGAGAAATGTCTGCTTAGGTCTTCCCCTCATTTTGTAATTGGGTTTTTTTTTGTTTTTCCAATAATGACCTGTATAAATCTAAAAGGATGCTCTAGAATCATGTTTTTGAAACTGTGCGTTGTGGAGTGGGGAGATGTAAGAGGAGTAAAGATGTGCTCCTATGGATGCATAAATGCTGAGATGTTTAGTATCGTGTTTCTAATCTCTGACTAGATATAGAAAGAAATACTTCATATCACAGAGATGATCTGCAATGAAAAAACATTTTCCATAAAAAAGATTTTAGTGTCCTTCTTTTTCCCAACTCAGGTCTTTGAATCTTTGGGAAATTATTCTCTGGGATTCATGAAAATTATTCCTTAAAGGCAATTTTATACATTCCTTTGGTTGAGAAACAGTAGATGATTAAATGACAAATTCTGGTTAACAGCAGCGACAATACTATAATGGTCACATTGACTTGAATTTGAAGTCTAGATAAATTTCTTACTAGTTTTAAAACTAGCAAGTCATATTTGCTCTCTCTTTACCTACTTCACTTGTGTGAGGATAACATGTCATGGGCATGTGAGGAGGATCAAATTAAGAAAAGCCCTCATAATGCTGACACTCTGTGATTTCAGTCTGAAACTGAACACTAAGTCAGGCCCAGCTCCAGGTCCTGTTGACAACAGGGTAAGTTACTACTATATAATACAGATTTTCTAAATCATGACCAGTTTGAGAAGGACTATTTTATCATATTTCATACAACGATTATGTCAGTATTTATCAAATTATGTCCTAATTTATCAAATTATATCCTAATTTGATTTTGAAACAGATAGTTACCATAATCACCTCCCAACTGGTTTTAATCACAACTTAAGAACCCATTATTGATAAAAAAAAACTTCTTTCAGTTATATACAATATCAGGTTAATATGTACTATAAATTGACCATCTTCTGCTTGAAATCTTACTTCAAACTCCTTTTATTGAATATTAATTTTATTATTAATCTTTAGAAATTAGGAGATAACTAAAATTCAGTGGCACATCATTAGTGACAAGATTTTTTTTATGAAAAAAATATAAATGTGACTATTTTGTTACCAACTTAATAAATTCATATCAAGTTCATATTGGAAGGTTCTTAAAAATAAGAAATTGATTATTCATAACTCTACCATAAAATCAATATACCTTAGGTATCTGGGGATACTTTATCTAAGGGTGTGTATGTTTGGCTATGTCTTTGTGTATATATGTGTGTCTATGTGTTTGCAAAGCTGCAAAGTTGTAATTCTATTGCGTTTCCAAACCTGCATTGTGCGTTTTTAACTCAATGCCATAAAATAAAACTGCCTGAAATAAATCAGTCTTAACAACATAATTTTAATGGTTTCATTAAATCCTATTTGCATGATAAAACATTGCAATTTAATGGCATTAGACATTTTGGTTAATTTTAATCTTCCCTCTATAAATACAGCCAATATATGAAACTTCTGATGGTTAATTCAAACCAAGTCATTCCCACAAAAATTGCTTATCTTGTTCCTAAAATTAACTTGTAATCACGAGCTAATTTTGAGGACATTTGCCTAGGATGCTTCCTCATTCTTCATTCTAACCTCTGGGCATTCACCCTCTCTAGTGTCAGATTAATATACCTCCCCTGATTCACTATTTCTTCAATTGTTTTTGCTGAAATTTTTTTATTGTTTCGGCACATAGTAAAAGTAGTGCATATTTTTGCACTACTTCTAATGTTTCAGAACACTTAGTTTACAGATGTGAATTAATGTGAACTTTCTGCTCCCAGCCTAGAGAACAATTTTGATAGAGGATGAGGCCAGAACAAAATATACAGTTCCCCTAGGTGGATGAATCAATTTGTCACCAATGGAAAGTTTTAATCCTTGTCCAATCTTCATCACAGAAATGCCTGAGCTCTTATTCTAAATGGAGACAGGTGGGCAGAGATGGTGAACCCCTCTATGTAGCAGCTGCTGTCCAAAGCCACAAAACCTCAGTCCCAAATCTGTTTACATCCTGTTTACAAAAAGAAACAGTTTAAAAAAAAAGAAAATTTATCATTGCCAAGTTCCACCTTGGAGGGCATTTTAACATCCATTTATTGTTACTTTGGGGCATCCCTGGTAACTCAGATGGTAAAGAATCTACCTGCAGTGTGCAAGACGTAGATTTGATCCCTGGATTGGGAAGATCCCCTGGAGAAGGAAATGGCAACCCACTCCAGTATTCTTGCCTGGAGAATCCCCATGGACAGAGGAGCCTGGTGGGCTACAGTCCAAGAAGTTACAAAGAGTTGGACATGACGGAGCAACTAAGCACAGCACATTGTTACTTTGGCATGCTCTCAAACAACTTATCAAAATATTCTTTCTAAACCTTTTCTATACTTTTTCTTGGCTCTTCTGATTTTATGTATCGTAACAACTTTCCAGGGGCCTCCCTGGCAGCTCAGTGATAAAGAATCCACCTGCAATGCAGGAGATGTGGGTTCAGTCCCTGGGTGGGGAAGATTCCATGGAAGAGAAAACGATAACTCACTCTAGTCTTCTTGTCTGGGAAATCTCACAGACAAAGGAACTTGGCGGGCTCCAGTTCATGCGGTTGCAAAAGAGTTGGATATGTCTTAGCAATTAAAAGACAACAACAAATTTCCAATGTCAAAATATACTCACAGTAATGCCAAACATGGGTTGGTCTTTTATACTAATGAATTCAGTTTAATAATATTTTATTTAAGAATCACCTTTTTGTATTCATACACCACCGTAGTGTTAGGTTTCAGGGGTTAGTCCTGAGAGTCTGTTATCTTCACAAATTGCATTAAGTGCTCTCTCATCTTCACCTATTCTCTGGAACAAATAATACATCATCATTCTTAAGAAAGGACAGATAAGTTTTTAATTATATTTTTCATTTCCTCTATGCTTATTGGTCTAGAAGCTTTTTCACCTAGAGGATTTCATACTTCTAGGTGAAAAAAGAACAAACAAAAAACGACCTTTTATAGTTTTTCACTTGGGGTTTCAATTTAGATTTTCAAAGTATTAGCAAAATGTATTGATATCATTCTTCTATATTTCATTAAGAGTGGAAATTTTTTGAGTTCCTATAATAACCCCTTTTAATATATAGTTATTTTATAGTAGTAAGTATTATATACACTCATAAGGCCTTTCTCCTGTGTGAATTCTTCTATGTATAGCAAGGCTGGAGCTGCATCTAAAGACTTTCCCACATTCACTGCATTCATAAGGCTTCTCTCCGGTGTGGACTCTGTGGTGCTTGGGGTTTCAGTTTAGATTTTCAAAGTATTAGCTAAATTTATTGATATCATTCTTCTATATTTCATTAAGAATGGAATTTTTTTTAGTTCCTATAATAACCCCTTTTAATATATAGTTACTTTATAGTAGTAAGTATTAGTCAGTGTTCACTTTGTACTAGACCTGTGTTAACCTTAACTACATACTTTGTAATTGAGTCTTGCAGTAATCTTTATTATTCTCTAATGACTCCTGTGAACAAATTCATCCCTGTCTCTGAAATCTATCTCTTGTCTGCCCACCTTTCTCTTTTCCACCCTAGTGCAATCCACCACCATTTCTTCCTGGACTGTTGCTTTGTAACCTGTCTTTATTTCCCCTCTTGCCCAGCTATAATACACACCCTGCATGCCAGTCAGAGTGACCCTTAAATTAAAAAAAAACAAAACAAAACAAAACAAAACCACGTAACTCCTCTCTTTAAAACAAATCCTATACTTTGGTGTATCCTCAGAGGCTGCTCATGCTGCCTACCCATCTCTTCAAAGTCACCTAATATTTTTGTCTCCTCTTTACTTGGCAGTTATGTCACACCAGCCTCTTTCCATTTTTCCAGTCTTTTATTTCCCTAAAAATCTCTTTCAAATTCTACTCAGTCCAATAGATCACATTCCAATTTTTATAATACTAACATTATCATCCAACTTTCCCTTATTGACATTTGACTGGTTTCATTTCACTTAAACTTTTAATTTTTTTTTTAGCTTTCTGTACTATTTTCTTAACCAGAAGCTGATTTCATAAACCAATATAATACAGTTTAGTGTTTCTATAAAATACACGACTTCTATAAAATCTCTTCTTTTTTAGATTATAAGTGTACTGAGAAGAACTATCCAAAGCAGAACAAAAGGAGGGCTGAGTTTTAGTCAGTATCACCTGGAGCCCTGTCTAATTAGCAATTTCACTTTAGGATTACTTAATTACCTTCCTTAAGAATTATGCTCTTTTTTTTGACATACTGCTTACTACTGAGTAGGACTGAATCTCTGAAACTACATGTTAACCTGGAAATTTTTGTTCAAAAGAGCTGCAAGTGATTTCTGTTGAGTAGAAAATATAACCCTGAAGTTTGTGACGGTTGTGCCACATAAGACATTAACCCATTACCATGTCTTTTCACTTAGCAATTAATTTTTTAGCGTTCGTTTTTTAAAAACTCTAAACACTTCAGTCTATCAAATGCTTTTGAAGGAACTTGGACTTCCTGCTGAGTTCCTCATTAATAAACTAAATTTATTTTGGACATGCATTCCATATTTGCAACAGTCACTTTTCAACTTTTGAAAACTATACTTTGACAGATATAAAAGTCCAGAAAAAGAATAATATCGAACAGGAAACAGAAAAAAAATAGAAAAGAAGGCCACAGATTTTATTATTTCTGTCCATCCAATTTCTGGGTTTTCTTATCATTAGAATAAGGGGAAGAAAAACATGTCAAGTTTCTCTGGACTTCTTATTCCTTTGCACTAAACATCTCACCTTTCTCCGTGTGTTTACTCTCAGGAGGTGCTGGAAAGTACACTGAACTTTGAGTCAGAAGTGGTTTGGCCTGACCACCAACGAGATGTGTAACCTTGGGAAAGTTACTTAATTTCTCTGGCTTGAACTTCCTCTATTTTGAAAAAGCACTAATGAGATAATCTATCCTAACTCACAACACAAGTGTAGAAAGATTAAAGAAGTAAGCATCCACAGTTAAACTAGAAATGTTCTAAAAAGAAGTAATATTGGGACAGGAAGAACTTTCTAAGTATAACCAAAAACCCAATGCATAAATGAAAATGCTGGCTCATTTGACTACTCTGATATGAATGGCAGTTTCACACCTGCACCCAAAATCCAATGACAAAGCATAAGACAAGATATTCAAACTCATCAAAAATCACAGAAATGTAAACAATGCAATGATAACATACAAAATTTCTGGAAAACCACACAAACTTCCAGGGGTCATTACTGCTAGATGAGAGGATGAGAACAAGAGTAATTTTACATTCCACCTTCTAAATTCTGTGCTTTTTGACTGTCTTGCCATCAATATTGACTACCTTATTTTAATCATCATTTTTGAGAAAGGAATATTTTGGGGTATTTATTTTATTATTAAATATTAAAATAACTATAGAATTTTAGTGCAAAGAATCCAATGTATGTAGCTTTAAAAATAACAACAAAAAAGTTTGGTAATGTTCAACCTTGTTAGAATCATAAATAAACTGGCATTCCCATTATATATTACATATTATATAAATGCAACTATCAATTCATGTAATTTTTCTGTAAGAAAACCAAGAAGTAGCTGTCAGCCATTCCACGTGCAAAAATCTTTCATTCAGTACATCCATATTTATAAATTTATCCTGTTAATAAGACAATACCTAAAAATGCACGTATAAGAATGACTGTTCCAGATTTGTTAATGATAGCCAAAAATTGTAACCAATTATCAATATTCATTCATAGCACATTAGGATTGTCTGCAGGTGTTGAAACAGGTGTGATAGAGAAGTATTAGCTAACATTGAAAGGGATGCTGTGTAGACAAATTCTCATCAGCTGGTCTTGCCCCCCACACTGTAGCTTAAAAAAGAGTCTGGCAGTCAGAAAGTAATGAAAATAATTCAATATTTTATTCAGCTGCTAGAGGAAAAACCCACAGGAAGGGTGGGTACTTAACAAAAAAAGTTATTTGTTTATTTAAGTTTTATTTTTGGTTGCTCTGGGGCAGGAGGAGAAGGGGATGATGAGGATGAGATGGCTGGATGGCATCACGGACTCGATGGACGTGAGTCTGAGTGAACTTCGAGAGATGGTGAGGAACAGGGAGGCCTGGCGTGCTGCGATTCTTTGCGATGTCGCAAAGAGTCAGACACGACTGAGCGACTGAACTGAACTGGGTCTTCATTGCTGTACGTGGGCTTCCTCTAGTTGCGGGGAGTGGGGAACTATCCTTCCTTGCAGGGTGCTGACTTCCTATCGTGGTGGTTTCTATTGTTGCGGAGCACAGACTCTAGGCCCCCAGGCTTCAGCAGTCACAGGGCACCAGCTCAGATGCTCCTCAGCATGTGGAATATTCCCGGATCAGCAATCAAACCCATGTCCCCTGCATTAACAGGTGGATTCTCAACCACTAGACCACCAAGGAAACCCTGGTGGGTACATTTTTAACGGATTGTGAACTAGCTTTAACATCCTTCCTCCCTTCACTTTTGAGGCCCCCACATCAGTGGTTTTCAAACTTTTGGTTCCATTAGCTTCACCTACAGGGCTTACTAAAACACAGAAGCTGGGCTCCAGCCCGGAGTTTTGGGTTCAATATGTCTGGGGAGGAGTCCCCCAAATTTGCATATCTAACAAGTTTTACATCATCCCAATGCTGCTGGATGGGAACTGCACTTGGAGAACCCAGAGGTTCTCAAACCTCACTGTTTTCTTATATTTGCGGGGTGATACCAGAGTCCAAACACTTGAACTGTTTAAAGAAGGGAGAGGATGAAAAAGAGGAAGAAGGGTAAGAAGCATCTAGGAGTCTAAGGGGAAAGGAGGTATTAAAGAACAGAGGGTGGCTTAGATTGAGGAACAGTGGAGTATTTAAAGATTTCTATGCAAGCCCAGAAACAAAAATCCAGGATGCTATACATATTATTATGTTATATAATATATATTATAATATTATTATATTATATATACAATTATAATATAATATATTATTATATATTAATATAATTTATGTGTAATTATAATTATTTATGTATATACATATGTATATACATATATATATAACTGAGTTCAAAGCTGTGTCATGTGGTTTGTGGGACTGTAGTTCCCACATGAGGTATTGAACTCAGGCCACCAATGGGAAAATACCAAGTCCTAACCACACGGAATTCCCAGGGTGCTTTAATTCTCAGAATATAATCCCTTTTCTAGGTACCAAAGAAAGAAAGCCAGAAGTGATGACTGACTTACAGCTTTTTCTCAAACCCATTTTAAAAAGACCTCCGGAATACTATGAGTCTCCTTCTGATTTCCTTTGAAAATATTATATCCCCTTGTCTCTGTTGCTGCATTCAATTGTTGTTGGTAAAACAGGAGAAAACCTGAGTTGCCAATTCAGAGTCAGTTAACCATAAATCTCTCTGCCTCTGTGAGTGTGAGCATTCTCAACTCCGTGACCACTCTGTAAATCCCCAAACTTGGGTCAGTTAACAGCTTTCTTCAATTCTGCATCACTGCTAGGGAAAATGACCATTATGCTTATAAATGTTTTTCACTCTGGGAGACTAGGGGAGTGTAGTGGACTCTACCTTGAGAAATTGGGGAACTGAGTGAAGAATACATGAGGAGAAAATGGTACAGTTTCTTCTTTGTGAGTACCCATATTGTTGGGGCCCTGGACAAGTCACCCCTGAATATGCCTCAATCATATTGATTATTTTGTCTTCTGTTCTTTACATTCTTTCTTTTTTTTTTTATGTAGACTACTTTTAAAGTCTTTCTTTAATTTTGTTATCATATTGCTTCTGTTTTATGTTTTGACTCTTTGACTACAAAGCATGAAGGATCTTCGTTTCCCAACAAGGGCTTGAAGCCATACCACCTGCGTGGAAGGCCAAATCACAACCACCGGACCAGCAAGGAAGTCCTTCATAGTGATTATATTGAACTAAAGTTACTAAAGAAACAGTCAGGGTGGGAAGTGGGAGGGAGGATCATATATATATATACCCATGGCTGATTTATGTCGACATATGGCAGAAACCAACACAATATTGTAAAGCAATTATCCTCCAATTAAAAATAAATAAATTTAAAAAAATAAAAAGACCATTTAAAAACAGAAAGAAACAGTAAATTCAAACGGAACTTTGACCCTCTTTTCTGTCTCCCTAGAATCAGGAAATAAATCTCTCCTATGAAAGATGCCCTCCTTGCATATGGAGATAGGAAGATGCCCTTATCACCATAGGCAGGGAATTTGAGCCTAGAAGCCTAAATAAATAAAACCCTGTTAATTCTTTAATTGATGACCCCAGGACAAGAATGTACAGATTCTTCACTAAATTCCTGAAGCCCAGGGTTCATTGTCTTGTCCATTCATCACAGATTTATTGTTTCTTTGTCTAAAAAGAATAAAAGTTGCCTGCTATGGTGACTTCTCAGGTCCCATTGCTTAGGTCCCATTTCTAATAGTCTGTATGCACAGCTATTAATAACATTCCTTTCTTTTTCTCCTGTTAATCTGTTTTGTGTCAATTTATTATCCTCCTTCAGGTGCTATAGCTAAAGAAATTCTCCACATTTGGTGTCCTCAGGTGACTTTTCTCCAGTGTAAATTCAGGTGCTTAATGAGAGTAGATTTCTGGCTAAAACATTTCCCACACTCACAGCACTTATAAGGCCTTTCTCCAGTGTGAACTCTCTGGTGTGTAGTAAGAATAGAATTTTGGCTAAAACATTTTCCACATTCACTGCACTCAAAAGTCTTTGCTCCAGTATGAATTCTATTGTGGACTTGAAGGTGGGCTCTTTGCCTAAAGGACTTCCCACATTCATTACACTCATAAGGCCTTTCCCCACTGTGAATTCTTCTATGCATAACAAGGCTGGCCATGTATCTAAAGGCTTTCCCACATTCATTGCACTCATGAGGCCACTCTCCAGTGTGGACCAGCTGGTGCTGAATAAGCATCCGTTTGCAGGTGTAGGTTCTCCCACATTCTCCACATTCATAAGGCCTCTCTCCAGTGTGGACTCGCCGGTGCTGATCAAGCTTGGTTTTAGTACTGAATGTTTTCCCACACTCACTACACTCATATGGTCTGGCTCCAGTGTGAATTCTCTGGTGCACAACAAGCTGGGAGTGTTGCCTGAAGAATTTTCCACATGCTCTACATTCATAAGGCCTTTCTCCTGTGTGAATTCTTCTATGTATAGCAAGGCTGGAGCTGCATCTAAAGACTTTCCCACATTCACTGCATTCATAAGGCTTCTCTCCGGTGTGGACTCTGTGGTGCTGGGCAAGCCTGGACTTCCGGTAGAAGAGTTTCCCACATTCATTGCACTTGAAACGCTTTTCTCCATTGTGAAACTCTGCTACAAACTCCATCATTTGTGGCTTAACCTGGTGCTGGACATGGCCAGA
>SJYX01010026.1:348293-358716 GCA_006410675.1 Oreotragus oreotragus | reverse complement strand
GGGACATGGCCAGACCTACCAGGGAAATCCTTCCTCGCCTCTTGGCACACAAAAGCCTTCTCCAATGCATGGACTGTGCAGTTCTTCATTAAGGCCTTACCCAAATCTCTTCTTGTGAGCTTCTCTCCACCGTGCTGGTGGGATTTCACATCTGTCCCATACAGTGTCTGGCCAGGGTTTGTTCGCAGGACCTTGGGTCCACAGAAACCACCTTTTAAGGCCAGGTTACCCATCTCCCAGGGACAGACCTTCTGGCTTGACAGGTCTGTCTTTTTGGTATGTCTCTGTGGCACTTCTACAGAAACATTCTGCTCAGAAGGTGTCTGTTCATCCTCTGCTGTATGACAACACCCTGAAATTAAAAAAAAAAAAACAAACAAAACTGGTAGTGAACTTCATGGAGGAAAACATAAAAATAGGCAACCCCATCACAAACTTATATCTGACATAGAAAGAATAAATCCAACAGGAAAAACAAACTGTGGCAGGACAGGAAAGCCCCAGTCTGCCGTTCTCGGCCTCTGCAGGTCACGGAACAGTGAAGATTCACCAGGCAAACACAAAGTTGGGAGGCAGTGCACAGAAGAGCCACAGTCAGACAATACACTCCTACAGGAAGAGTTTTCACCAGGGCCTTGGCTGCTGGTAACACGTGTGCTGTGTGGAAAGCTATGTCCAGGCCCAGGATATTCTGACTGTCACTGAACAGCTGGTGTTCAGGACTATTTCAATGCTAGATGCAGGCCTCGTGACACATTAACGTAGGTGAAAAATGGAAAGCATGAGAGTGAGGATGCTGAGGAATAATGAGGCATGGAACACAGAGATGTTAGAGATGATCCTGGGTTGGAAGCTAGAGTAGAAATCACAGAAGGAATCTGTCAGGAGCTGAGGGGAAACAGAAATGAGATAATCAGCCACTGGTCATGGACTGCAAACAGTGTTCGGGCCAGGGGAGGCTTCAAATCTGATTTGAACCTAGCCATATTATTTCCTCCCTGTGCTGCCAATCACCATGGCCAGACCCACTTTGAGCCCTTCTTCGTGTCGCTAGAATCACGTCCACTTTGATCCTATAAAACAAAGATTCTCTACTCAACTCCAACTGGACAATAACATGGGACCTATAAGATGCAAGTGCTAAGAGAAAGAAAGGACAGGTGAGTGGTCAATACTGGCCCAGGAGTCCAAAATAATAGTACAAAAAATCTTCTATGATGTTTCACAGAAACAGCCAAGAGTACTTCCTAAATAGGGACCACATTAGATCCCAGCAATTCCTGGAATAGTGAGCCCCAGGAAATGTCTGCTGGAAGGGAAAAGACTCTGGAGCACAGAGGTGCAGAGGTCTACAGAATCAACTTAGCAGGCAGTGGTCGAGAGGAATGGAACTCACTGAGCTGATTCAAATCATTTGACCTATAACAGCTTCACCGAGAAAATTTCAGAATAGCTGGCATGGGGGCTACTTGTAAAAATTGAGAGAGAGATGCCCACTGTCCAGCTGTTAAGACAAACAGACTTGCCTTTGGAAAAAGGGGAAAGGCAGAAATCTGGTCAGAATGCCAGGACAGGGGTGAGGGCCTTACCCAAGGATGCAACCAGTGTGAAGTTCTCTAGCATAACATCGTGGTACAGGAATCTTTGGGCCTCACCAGTGAGCCTCCATTCCTCTTGTGAAAAGTACACAGCCACGTCCTCAAAGGTCACAGGATCCTGGGATGATGGGGACAATGTGTGCACAAGCAGCCTCCCTCCCCAGGACCCTGTAAGTACCTTAACCCCAGTCCATACTCTGGGGTCATCATCCTCCACGGGTCCCTGATTCACAGAGCAGTGCTTCCTTGAACACCAGCTCAACCCCCAGCAACAACACACAGATCTAAGGACAGATGACTTCTAGGCTGTGGGCCTGGCATGCAGGACCCCTTCCCTCTCCAGCAAGACAACAGCCTGACAGTCCCCAGGGTGATCCACTCCAGACACCAGCAACTTGAGCCCACCCTTCTCAAGATCCTATTAACAGAGCCCTGGATCAACTAGTTCAGACACCTTCCCCACATGCATAGCACTCAGTGGACTTTCTCAGACATCCGACCCCCATCATCACCACCTGGACCACAAAGTTGGCATATCTCCTGTCTCCTCATATACCCTTCTGCACATGGCAACAGAAAATCCTTGTCAATGTAACAGGTTCCCACCATATCCCAACTCTTCATTGGGAGCTCCCCAGCCCTGTTCTGAAGGTTTCCCCACCAGCCCTTGGTCCTGACTTTATCCTCAGTCATAACACGCGTATCTAGATACCCCTGGTCCAGTTACACTTCCATCCTGCACATTATGTCTTTCCAACAGTTAACAATCTTTGTTCATATAACACCCATTTAAAATGATGTTATATGAACAGACCTGCTTGACACATCTTCAGTAAACTCATCTGACATCCTGTCACAAACTTTCCCAGTTCCACCACAAAAGCCTGGTGAGTCACAGGAAGGGAAATATGCACCAGCCTGACTTTGCTATCACTTCATCTCCATTTCTGCTTTCCTTCTGCATCAATTTCAAAGCCATTCCCCCAAAGAAACCTGACCTCCCCTTCCCTTCTTGCTGATGGCCACCCCTCTTGTCTGTCTTGTGACAGCACCCTCTCCTCCTCTGTCCCCTAATGGCATCCCGAAGCCTCCCCAGCACTCTGGATCTACATGTTCAGCCACCAACTTGTCTCCTACAGTTGGAAGTCACTGGAACATCTGAGGCTCAACAGGGCTGAAACNAGTTCCACTCTTTTATAAGAACATTCCTCTAAACCAATGGTTCCTAACAGGGGCTATTTTGCCCCATGCTTTTGATACTGCCAATGATATATGTTAGTTGTCACAACTTGGAAGAGCTATAGGCATCTGGTTGGGGGAAGTTAGTGATCCTGCTAAACATACTACAGTGCACAGGACAAGACAGCTCCCATAACCAAGAATTATCTAACCAAAATATCAATAGTACCATGGTTGGGAAACTGAGCTCTAAAACAGATCTATTATTTCCATAACAACTCTAAATTCTCCTCAGAATAGTTGGGAAATATTGATTTTACCATACCATGAGTATTATTTTTCTTTGTTCCCTAGATGAACCCAAGAATTTTTTATCTTTTCTTTGAGAAACAGCCTGGTATAGTGAAGAGAGAAAACATATAATTGGATCTGGGTTAAAATTTTGATTCTTCCACTTATTATCTCTGTAGTTTTGGGATGTTTCCAAATCATTCTCAATTTCTTCCTTTGTAAAATGGAGATGATAATATCAATTTATTGGATTTTGTCAGAAATAAATGTAAAATGTATTGGTTGAACTTTTGTTTACATGATAAACAAATATAAAATCTCACTATTGGTAGTTATGTATATAGTAAAAAATCTTTAATAACTCCCTCTGAGGTAATAGAAATTTAAGTATACAGGTGGTATTGATCAGTTCAGGCCAAGACAGGATTAAGGCTTCCTTTAGCTTAACTAAACTAAACTTTGGGTTTCCCAGGTTGCATTAGTGGGAAAGAACCTGCCTGCCAATGCAGGTGATGTAAGAGGTGGGGGTTCAATCCCTGGGTTGGGGAGATCCCTTGGAGGAGGACATGGCAACCCATTCCAGTATTCTTGCCTGGAGAATCCCATGGACAGAGGAACCTGGTGGGCTACCATACATAGGATCTCAAAGAGTTGGACACAACTGGAGTTGGACTCAACTGAAACAACTTAGCATGTACGCACAAACTTTAGACAGGGTTCTTGCTAAGTCTAGGCCTTTACCTCCTTTTTCTTGGAGCATTTGCTTTTAAAAAGTTGTAATTGCAAATTCTTTCCTGACCCCCTTTGAAGTGTATATACATCTTCCAGGCTCATATCAATTATATAACCCAGGAATGTCTTTCTGAACAACCTGGTAGCTATCTCTTTGAAGTATAAACATCAAGAAAGAGAGAGCTTTAGCTCCTAGTGTCTGTAGGAGGGTAGAAATCTAACTTCAATGGGCAGCAGTTAGAAACCACAGATGGCTTAATCATAGAGAAAAACATTTACAAACTTGGTAATGACTCAATGTGTCAAACCCAAGCCATTGACCAACTTTTCCACTGATGTCCTTCAGTAGTTTCCTACTAGCTCACCCAGCACTTAAAAGTCCTTCTGCCTCTTATATCGGTGGCATTGAGTTCACTCTTTCTCCTCTTTTGCAATAGTCTTGAATAAAGTCTTCCTATTTAACATTGTCCAGAGAAATTTTTCTTTGATAGCTCCCAGTCTCTGCCCCGACTCCCTTTAAACTATGTATAAGAGAGCTTTACAGCCTTAATTAATTTCACTTTTCTTGAAGTGAAAAGACCTTGCATGTAAGGTAATAGAATGGAATTTTTTTTTAAATTACCTTTATTAAAAGATTAAACAGGATGCTTTGGGCTGGTGCACTGGGATGACCCAGAGGGATGGTACAGGGAAGGAGGTGGGAGGGGTGTTCAGGATGGGGAACACGTGTACACCAGTGGCAGATTCATGTTGATGTATGGCAAAACCAATACAATATTGTAAAGTAATTAGCCTCCAATTAAAATAATAATAAGGCTAAAAAATAAATAAAAATAAAAGATGAAACATTAAGAGCAGAAATGTTTAGTCATATTTACATATTCAAAATCTCGAATGAGGAAAAATACAGCCAATTTTAAGTTCCTTTTTCTTGTTGATGTGCTGACACTTATTTTACTTTCTTTTTTTTCTCCTCCATTTTAGTCCCCAAAGCTCACACATCCTGAATGCTTTAACATTATCAATTCCAATGGAATGGGATATAACTTCTTAGACCTCATATATTACTTTTCACTCAGCTATTTCATTAAAAATAATATGACTTGAAAAAAAGAAAAATGAAAATTCAGGAATAAAGTGACAATTTTATCTAAGAATATGAACTTGGCCATAGGCCAAATCTAGAGGTCACCTATCTCTATAAATTTTTATTGGAACATAGCAACATCCATTGATTTAAATATTGTCTGTGACTACTTTCTCACTAAAAAGACAGAGGTAATTAGTTGGGAAAAAGACTATATAGTCTAAAAAGCTTAAAAATAGTCATGCGAAGAGTTGACTCATTGGAAAAGACTCTGATGCTGGGAGGGATTGGGGGCAGGAGGAGAAGTGGACGACAGAGGATGAGACGGCTGGATGGCATCACTGACTCTATGGACATGAGTCTGAGTGAACTCCGGGAGTTGGTGATGGACAGGGAGGCCTGGCGTGCTGTGATTCATAGGGTCGCAAAGAGTTGGACACGACTGAGTGACTGAACTGAACTGAACTGATGAAGAAGAGCAAGACTGATTACAAGGTTCTGGGCTACAATGACCAGAATGAATGCTTTTTATGTTACTTTTTAAGGTGTCTCTATTATTATTAAAGGGCTTCCCTGGTAGCTCAGAGGTTAAAGTGTCTGCCTCTGATGCGGGAGACCTGGGTTCGATCCCTGGGTCGGGAAGATCCCCTGGAGAAGGAAGTGGCAACCCACTCCAGTGTACTTGCCTGGAGAATCCCATGGACTGAGGAGCCTGGTGGGTTGCAGTCCATGGGGTCACAAAGAGTCGGACACGACTGAGTGACTTTACTTACTTACTTACTTATTATTATTAAAACAAACTAACAAAAAACAGAAGAGTTCAGGTCTCTTAGGAGATCAGATAAATGACACCCCTACACCTTCTTCTTGAAGAAGTTGACAAACAAACCTGGGAGCTGTCGATGGCAGCTCTTTTCGTGTTGATAATGACCAAATGGCGGGGTATGGTTTAGTGCCAGTGTCCTTGGAACTGTGAACTGAACCCCATAATTCAGCAGGTTTGCCCACATGTGGGAAGCTTCCCTAACCACTCCCAAGAGGGGTAGCAATACCTGAGGTGAGAAAACGAGAGGCAAATATGCCAACTTCTTATTCCTATTATTCTTCCAATCATTCTACTTCTAAGCTGGGGTGCAGGGAGGCCTAGAAAGAGGACAGAAGAGTGTGGTAGGTAAGTTGCTCCTCTAGAAAAGCAGTAGATGCAGAAAAGATTCTGTTTAACTGAGAGCTCATGCATCAATCTTATAATCAATGTGGACAATGGTGTTGAGAGATGGCATATACTTTATACATTACTTTTTAATTTTTAACGTTTTTAAAAATGAACAAAATTTACTTCAGTTTAAAAAAAAAAAAGGAAAGACAATCTTAAAAATATGTTAACCAGTGGTACATGCTAAGGTTTGTCTAGAAATTTTAAGATGAAAGATTAAGAGCAGAAATGTTTAGTCATATTTACATCTTCAAAATCTTGAATGAGGAAAAGTACAGGCAATTTTAAGTTCCTTTTTCTTGTTGATGTGCTGGCATTTATTTTATTTTATTTTTTCTCCTCCAGTTTAGTCCTCAAAGCTCACACATCCTGAATATTTTAACATTATCAAGTGACAGATAAGGAGAAGATATGCAATTAAGGATAATATTAATGCATGTAAAATATCATAACCTTATAGATTGTCAAATCATTCTTTTAAGTTTTTTTTGTTTGTCTGTTTTTTCAGTTTTGGAGATGTCTGATCTCCTTTCTTATTTTGTTTAGTAACAGTGCTAACATATAGAAACAAAATAATACATACTGATAGAGTTCTCTGGAATGAAATGTTACCTTCCTAATATGTAGCCTTTGGTGTGCTGTGTTTCAGACTGAGCTGTAATTTCTTGCTCATATCCTCACTTAGTCAATAAGAACTCAACTCAGTGTTTTGGGGAGGGGGGCACTGATAGATTCTCAGAACCCAGTGGATCCAGTATCTTAGCAAAGCTGGTTTTGCCTTATAATATTACTTATGGAAAAATATATATGATGAATGATTTTCTATTTACATTACTTGAAGGAGAGTGTGTTTGCTCTTGCACAAGACAAACATCTCATCCAAGATTACAAAAAACAAAACACAATAAAAATACCCAGAACCAAGTAGTGATGTTAGTTCAAGTTCATATGGATGTGTACTTCTCTGTAGCAAATTACAAATCTACATAGAAGCATCATCTAATACATTTGTACCAGTGTTATCGGAAGTATATCATTGTAATCTGGTTTCCTCCTAAATTAATTATTTACCTCGGTCCATAGTGTTTTTAATTTTATTACTGAAATATTGAAAAAAGGACAGGACTTTTGGGTATTGGCAAACACTATATGACAATACCAATGTTTTATTAAAATGTTGAATTTAGAAAACTTAAAATGTATTATTCTCAGGGTACTCACAGGGGAGAACCGTTCTGTGAATGTGAATAATGTAAAGAATCAATTGAGCCATCCATCACATTTCAGTAACATTAATCCCCAAAGATCATAATAACTACTACCATTATTATTTTTACTAACATATTAGACAAAAGTAGATTTTTGACTGAAGGTATGAAACAAATTCAAACCTGTAAGGCTTCAGGAAGTTAAGTTAGCTCAATTTCTGGCTCACTATTTCTGACTAAATATGAAAGTAGTACTAGTCTCTCAGTTATGTCCAACTCTTTGTGACCCCATAGATGGTAGACTACCAAGTTTTTCCTGTCCATGGACTCTCCAGGCAAGAATACTGGAGTGAGTTGCCATTCCCGTCTCCAGGAGATCTTCCCAAACCAGGGATTGAACCTGGGTCTCCTGCACTGCAGGTTGATTCTTTACAGTCTGAGACACTAAGTAATAAGAACACAAAGTATTCCTAGATGAATTACTACTTTTACTAAGGATATCTTGTTATTAAAGAACCTTGACATTATATGCTTTTTGGAACTTTGAGTTTTAAAAGTCTCCTATAATACATGTTTTGAGAAATTTCGTATCTTATTTCTGTTGTCTGAACTTATTCTTAGTGTCCTGTTCTTGGATGGTCTGGCTGAGAGAATGTTTCCTTATTGCAAACTGTCACCTTAGTTAGTATGAAGAGGAGCCCTGACTGGTGGCATAGCTGACATTCTGATCTGATCCCAGCAGGCAAAGACAGACAAGTTGTCATCCTTCCTGTAAAAGGGCTGCTGTGCAGAACAATCCTGTCTGGTGGGACTATACCAGATTTCCCTGGAGAGAGACTACTGCATGTGGTCTTATATTTATTCCAGATTCACTTGATGGTAGATGGATTTGGATAGAAATTCTTATTATAAGTCAGACTAATGTTTCTTTAATGCTGTTTGCTGGCATTCCCCCATAGCTATGCCTTGGCTCTGCAAACCCAAAATCTCAGTTTAATGATTGGTATACTCCCTAGAGATTTTCCTTCTTCTCCCTTCTCTGTTTTTGGAATTCTCCATAATATTGTGGAGTGGGTCAAGTTAAGAGTTTCAGATAGTTTACAACAATCTTATCAACTGGAGTCAAAAGAATATTTCACTGTTCAAAAGAACATGTGCATCTGTCATTTGTTTTCATAGGTGGATTCACTTTGCTTGATGCACCAAAATACGTATCTATTTAAGTAGTTAGTTATGTTGTCTCTGTGTCCTGCTGGTAGTCCAATTATCCTATCACATCTTTGGACCAAAGTTTATGCTATCTGGATTAGAGAAGATATGTTATAAAAAGTGCTCTAGTTAAAAAAAATATTAATAGTTCACACAAAACAAAAATTTACTTCCCTCTTGCACACTGGTCCAGTATGGTCTAGTGTGGATGTTACAAGGAAGCTCTACATAGTTAAGTAGGCAATGATCCAGGTTCATGTGTTCCTGGGCACTGCCACACTACCATCAGAGAGGGACACAAATCAAGGACTAGTCTCAGAAATTTCCTCTCAAGGAAGTGAGGCAGAAGTGTACATCACTTCGACTTACAATTATTGATATGACCTTAGTTACCTGTCTACTACAAAGGGAATAAGGAAATTTAATCATTATCTGACAACCATATTCAAGCCTCAAATCATGGTATGGACTACAAAGAGGCATATTTTGTTGCACATCTAAGAATGCCTACCATATTACCTTCATCTCCCCAAACTCAGTCCTCCTTTATCTGGAACCAGAGAAGTCATTACATCCTTCTTGTATGTCCTTTAATGGAAATGGGAGACACTTTTCCCTAGGTCCACTATACTATAGTCTCTTATAGGCCCTAGGCAGAGGTCTACTCTCTCAAGCCTCCCATACTTAGAAACATCCAGATGGGTAAGAGATTCCACCCTCTTTCGTCATGTATGACTGACTGTCAAGACCAGCTCAACAAGCAGAGTTTCCAAAAATGTGATATGGCAGGAGAATGAGAAACAAGATACAAGAATTCAGTAAAAAGTGAGGATCAGGGGACCAACACCACTCCAAGGTGAAGGTGCTGAAACTGAATCCAAGCCAGCTTTATTATACTTTCAGCCATGAAGGAAAGAATATGTGGGGAGTTAAGCTATAACTCACGTGGCCTTCAGGGCTAAAGAACAAAGTGATCATTAACCATTGAGTAACTAAGCAACAGTAATCAATAACAAATCAATAACTAAGACTAATATTTTTATATATAGATTTTCCACCAGATATGTAAAACATGTGACTTTGAGATGCCAGTTGAGAAACAGCCTGGGGTTGGTTTTTCGACCCCAGGATTATATCTTGTTTTCAAGACTATAAACTGTTCCCTCTGGACTTGTTCTAAGAGTCTCATGCTTTATAACATCCAGTTTATCAATAATTATAAATTTCTTTTGCAGCCCTTGCTGAGGCCTGCTTTTCTTTTATTCTTCCTGTTTCTTACATATGACTCTAAATTTCTGGGAACACTTGGCAAGTTCCAATACAGTATCACCATGAATCACTCTACTCCCATGGTTATGCCAAGAGCAACTCCAAGATGGGCCTATAAATCTACCCTCGTGGACCTACCTTCTAGGTAGGGGAAGTGTGCTTTCTTATTTTGCAGGTCCCTCCAACTGGGGTGAGGGAGATTTCTCTTAAGAAGATCATATGTCCTAAAACTTCATCCATGACTCTCCTCCTGCTTTCTAGTATTCTTGGAGAAACTAGGCAAGAATCAGCTAGGCAATGATTGGGATTATAGAATCTGCTGAGCAACTTTAATAAACTCTGAGATAAACATTTAGACCGAACTATAAATGTTGACAATTTATTCCCTTATTACTTACCACTAGTTGCCAATTCTGGGATAAGAACAGTTATACCCAAAATATTTTCTTCAAGATCTTGTCTATACCCTGCATTACTTTATAGAGTTGCAACCGTAGCACATATCCAACTTTTAGACAATACTTGATAATCAATTCAATAACTGAACAATATCCCATGGTGTTCTTCTTTAATAAGTTTTAAAGATCTTATTATTACTGTCATAATCTTTGTAGGAAGTTCAGAAACTACAAAGAAA
>SJYX01010026.1:286011-335915 GCA_006410675.1 Oreotragus oreotragus | reverse complement strand
TTTGTCAACAAAGGTCCGTCTAGTCAAGGCTATGGTATTTCCAGTGGTCATGTATGGATGTGAGAGTTGGACTGTGAAGAAAGCTGAGCACTGATGAATTGATGCTTTTGAACTATGGTGTTGGAGAAGACTCTTGAGAGTCCTTGGACTGCAAGGAGATCCAACCAGTCCATCCTAAAGGAGATCAGCCTGAGTGTTCATTGGAAAGACTGGTGTTGAAGCTGAAACTCCAATACTTTGGCCACCTGATGTGAAGACCTGACTCATTTCAAAACACCCTGATGCTGGGAAAGATTGAGGGCAGGAGGAGAAGGGGACGACAGAGGATGAGATGGTTGCATGGCATCACCGACTCAATGGACATGGGCTTGGGTAGACTCCAGGAGTTGGTGATGGACAGAGAGGCCTGGCGTGCTGTGGTTCATGGGGTCACAAAGAGTCGGACCCAACTGAGTGACTGAAATGAACTGAACTGATCGTATCTTTGGATCTCTCTTTGTTCCTGGTTTAGGATGAAATTGATATTTGATACGAAGCTTGAATCTAGCACTTTGATAACCACTCATTAATTCTAATAATGATCTGTTGACTCTCTGGGTTTTCTACATAGAAATCATATTATTTGAGAATAGCATTGTTTTGTTTTTTTCATTTACCATCCTTATAACTTTTCTTTCTTTTAATTTTTGCTCTTATTCTTCAGGCAAGATGGTGCCTAACATAGTGTTGAATGGAAGTGCTGATACTTGGTTTTGTCTCACATTTTAAATGACATTTTTAATATCTCGCTATTAAGTATAATATGTCCTGAAGGCTTTCTGTGGATTCCTTTTATCAGTTTAAGGAGGAATTTCCTGCCTATTCCAAATTAGCCAATTTTTTGTTTGTTTTAATCGTGGATGGATTATTTATATCTTGAAAATTTGTATATTAAAATTGCCTCACATTTGGGAATTACTTAGTGGTCCAGTGGCTCTGACTCTGGCTTCAATCCCTGGTTTGGGAACTAAGATTTTACAAGCTGTGGGGCATAGTCAGAAAAAGAAAAACAAATTATCTCATGTTGTTGAAATACTCATTCGACTTTCCCTCCTTAAATAGGATTAGACGGGTAACACATTAAACTACCTCCAGTCATTACTGCTCAGCAAAAAGTTGTACACAGTACTTAGCGCATCTGTGGGAACAGAGCCCCAAATGGAGAAGACCCAGAAATCGGGCCCAGAGAAAAGTCCAGCACACGGTACCTTGTTGCAGATGAGCAGGGGGGCTGTGGCAGCCCTCAGAGGCCCTGGGGAAGCCCTGAGGCTGATGCAAGACCTGGGCCCCAGGGGCTTCAGAGAAAATGGAGACTGAGGACCAGCCATCAGGTGTGACCATGGAAAAGGTAAACTGATGATATACAGATGTCACTGATATACAGATGACCCAAACTGATGTCATTATTTGGGTTTCATTAAAAAAAAAAAAAATTTTTTTTTTTTTTTTTCCTTTGCTCAGAAACAAAGAAACATAGACAGGAATCTGGATAACAGGAACAGAGAAAGAAACATGTCAGATCCCAGAGGGTCACAAGCATGAAGAGAGAATCATGGTCAAAAGAGGATGGACAAAATGGACTTTCCTGGTGGTCTAGTGGTTAAGACTTCGCCTTCCAGGGCAGCGGGTGAGGGTGCCCTGGTTGGGGAGCTAAGATCTCATGTCTCTCTTGGCCAAAAAAAAAAACCAAAAAACACCAAAGCATAAACCAGAAGCAACATTGCAACCAGTCCGCACAGACTTTAAAAATGGTCCACATAAAAATAAAGTGGATAAAAAAGAAACCCGAAGGAGCTCAGTACAAATGCAAGGACGTGCTTCCTTGCATACCAGTTAATGAACTAGTGAAATCAGTGAGCCCCACTCCCTGACTTAGGTTCGGAGAAAACTGCACAGGCTAGTGAATACAGGTCTGCAAGCCTGTATCCGGCCAGGTGTGGCAGAGCCTGGGCGGAGCGCCCTCCACACTCTGCCCGGACACTGAGGGGTCAGAGAGCAGATCCTCTCTGCTTTTCTCCTTTCTGCTTCCCACGTTCTCTCAAATATCATGTCTCTTTAAAAAAGATGACACTAAATGTTTTACAGATAAGCTTGACCTCCCTTTTTGGTTGTTGCTCAGAACAGGGAGGAACCACAGGTGGAAAAGGCCAGGTGTGCAGCTGTTCCTGGAAGCAGCAGCCAGGGGGCGACAGAAGGGGACATTCCTCCTGCCCCTGCTGCGGGGCTCCTTCCAGATTTCTCTGCAGATCAGATAGGGGAGGTGCCCGGGAGGGCTTCGGAGCCCAAGCACACGGAACCTATTGCTTTTGTTGCCTGTAGTAAAGTTCACATTTTGATTGCTCCTCTAGATTACGTAGATCCAGACATATTTTATTCAGTCATCCGGATCTTCCTCTCTGGGTAAGTACAGTTCAGCTCTTCTCTGGCTTGAAACATCTGTAGCCTTTCCCAGACTTATGAGGGGAGAAAAGGGCAGAAACTTCCCAGAGGAAAAAAGACACCAAGTAACCCTCCATAACAAAGGAATCACCCGGGGATTTACTCTTGGATAAAAGCAATGGTGAATGGGGTGCCATCTGCGTGACAAATGACACTGAAGGGTGACTATTTAAAGTAATTGTCCTGAGGCCATCCCTTTAAATTCAATTTGTATTCACCTTTCTTAGAAAACCACCTGGAGGAAGGAGGGAGAAAAAGCTCAGTGTGCCACCCCAAAGCTCAACTATTTATATCCCTTTTTCCCTTCCTCCCCACCCCCGCCCCGAAAAGCTTCCTTCTAACATTCCTGGAATAACTATCCCATGACAGTTTTTCATATTCCTGGTATTCTTCATGATTAGATACAGTTCTTATTTATAATATGTTAGTCATAATTTGACATATTTTAATGAAATGGCTTCTTATTCACATCAACTGAGAGAAATGAAGATTTTAAGGATGAAGAGTAAAAGGTGGGAACAGTGGATGAAAGAGGTTAACGTGGAATAGTCATCACCTAGAGACCATCCTGGAGAAGGCAATGGCATCCCACTCCAGTACTCTTGCCTGGAAAATCCCATGGATGGAGGAGCCTGGTAGGCTGCAGTCCATGGGGCTGCTAAGAGTCAGACATGACTGAGTGACTTCACTTTCGTGCATTGGAGAAGGAAATGGCAACCCACTCCAGTGTTCTTGCCTGGAGAATCCCACGGACGGGGGAGCCTGGTGGGCTGCCGTCTACGGGGTCGCACAGTCAGACACGGCTGAAGTGATTTAGCAGCAGCAGCAGAGACCATCTTGATAACTAGAAGGTGCCTGAAGCACTGTGGGTAGAATGTTAAGTGTGTCTGGATGTAGCAAGAGTCATACCTAATACCAACGTCAATAGATGTGCTGATTCATCAATAGCTTTAGTGCATGGAGTCACCACGTGTATAAGTATTTTCCCTAGATTGCGTGAGTGTGTGGGTATGAGACAGTTTCAGGGTGTGGACCCCTCACTGTAGGGACAGAGAGTGGAAACAAGTTTTCCAGAGAATAACTTGAGAGTAATGGGTACCTGGATTACGGGGAAAAGAGAAGGACAGGGGAAGAGCAAAGAAATGGAACTGAGAGTGTATCTCAGAATTTATACTTTCCCTGTGTACCCTTCACTCCTGAAACCCCCACAAAGGGATTATCCATCCTGTGAAAGTGTTAGCCGCTCAGTTGTATCCCACTCTTTGCAATTCCATGAACTGTAGTGAGGCTCGTCTGTCCATGGGATTCTCTAGGCCAGAATACTGGAGTGGATTGCCATTTCCTTCTCCAGGAGATCATCCCAACCCAGGGATCAAGCCCAGGTCTCCCATATTGCAGGCAGATTCTTTACCATCTGAGCCACTGCAAACCCTTAAACTACATCCTAAAGAGGTCACAGGGGCAGTGGTCCCTGGGTGGGCTTGAACCACCAATCTTTTGGTTAACACCTGAAGACTCTTCTTGCTCTCCATCTTTAGCATGTAGCATCACCGGGGAGGCTTCCCAGGTGGCGCTCGTGGTTAAGAAGTCACCTGCCAAAGTAGAAAGAGACTCAGGTTTGATCTCTGGATCGGAAAGATCCCCTGGAGGAGGAAATGGCAACCCACTCCAGTATTCTTGCTTGGAAAATCCTATTAGCAGAGTAGCCAGGTGGGTTAAGTCTATGAAGCTGCAAAGAGTTGGACATGACTGAGCCACTGAGTACAAAGGTTAAGACAAAGATCTGATTGTAGAATAGATTCCAGTAACAAATATTAAACAAAACATTAGAGAAGCTTTGGTAGCATTAGAAGGGAGAAGAAAGGGCCATTAAAAAAAAAATGTTTGAAATAGGGATTTAGGAAGACCTAATTCTGGAAAATCTCTTTGCGCTTCACTTTTCCCTTTGAGTCTGTGTTGGTCTCCACCATTCCCTAACAAATTAGCACAGTTTAACAAGGCTCACTCATGATCTCACCTTCCTATGGGTCACGAGGCCAGGTAGGCTCGGCTTGCTTCTCTGCTTGCGACCTCAAAAGGCTGAAGTCAGAGGGTCTGCTGGGCTTGAGCCCTGATCCTGAGAATCTGGGGAAGATTCACTTCCAAACTCCTTCAGGTGTTCAGCAGAATCAGCTCACTGTGGTTTGGGGACTGAGGTCTCTTTCCTTCCTGGCAGAGTCTGCTCTCGGCTTCTAGAAGCCTCCAGAGTCGCTTGTCACACACGTGTGTTTTTGTGCCTGCTCAGTCACGCAGTTGTGTCCGACTCTTTGCAACCCCACGGGCTGTAGCATGCTGGGCTCTTCCGTCCACTGAATTTTCCAGGCAAGAATAGTGGAGTGGATTGCCATTTCCTTCTTCAGGGGATCTTCCCAACCCAGGGACTGAACCCTCATCTCCTACATCTCCTGTATGGACAGGAAGATTCTTCACCACTGTGCCTCCTGGGAAGCGGCAAAAGGCCCCTGCTAGTCAGCAATGGCACTCCTGACTCTTCTCATAATTCAGACCTCTCAGAGGTCTCCTCCTGCCACCAGCCAGAGAAAGCTCCCTGCTTTTAAGGTCTTGCGTGATTAATCTCCTCTAGGTAACCCAGGATAACTGCCTACATTAAGGTCACTAGTTAGTGGCCTTAATTACACCTTCAGGGTTCCTTTTGCTTGCCATATATCATATCCACAGGCATGCTGTCTTATAATATTAACAGCTCTTGGAGTTAGAATGGGAATCTTGGGGCAACGTTTTTAGAATTCCATCTCCAGTAAGTCCCCTACATATGAACGAGTCCATTCTGAGAGTTCAATCCTAAGTCCAACAAAGTTTGCCTAGGTACCAATTAACACAATCCAATATATGGTATCGTACTGAATAGGTTTATAATACTTTTCACACCGATGATACATAAACACACAAAGAAAATTTTTTTAAAATTGATTTTACAGTACAGTACCTTGAAAAGTATAGTAGTGCAACACCACAGCTGGCATCCAGGGGCTGGCATCCAGTGAACAGGTAAAAAGAGTTACTGACTGGGGAAGAGAGGAAGTAGGGGATGGTAGAGCTGAAGGGTCATCAGCAAACAGGAAACGGAAGGCAAGCTGCAGCATCTTTGAAAGTTTGTAACTGCAGGGTTCCTAAGTAGGGGACTTCCTGTGTCACGATTAAATGGACACCAGAGGGTAACTTCATTTTCATTAAAATAAGTTTCTGGGTCAGTGATATCCTTTATCTCTGATCTACATAAATGCCCTCTTTCTGTTTCTGAGCCTCAAAATTATTCCCCACATAGTTAAATAAACCAAATGGCCAGTAGCTGTTCCTAAAAATGCTGGTGGCCAAGAACATCTGGATTGTTGAACGTTTCAGGTAGACTTGTCTTGAAAAATGTCAATCTGCCCCTGTGTCCTATGCTTGATTTATTATTTCTGTTGACTTTAAAAAAATATATTGACTTAGAAGTTTTGAGAGAGTCCATCTGTAAATGAAACCAGTTCCCTTTATTTCTCATTCACGTTAAATTTCTCAGGGAAGGTATCAGTCCCTTTGGAAAAAAATGTCATCACATTTCTTTCTTTCTTTTTTTCTGTTTAAACATCCCCCTCTCCGAGGTTTACTAGAAATATACTACAAAAAAGGCTAAAAATAAATTTGCCTATAGAGACTTGAAAGGAAAATAATTCCTTTTCTTCACCAAGAACAATTTGGGCCTAAGAATGCATGAGAGCAATTCTTGGGCTATTGAGAGGAACCTAGTTTTTCTTCCACAGATTAATCTCATCATAGATGGGGAATATGGGTTTTGAAAATAGATGCCTTCTTTCTATTTATTTTTAATGTTCACGCTGTTTTTCTTTTATCTATTCTGTTAAAGTGGCCAGGTCCTTTCAAGAAGTACACTTGGATTTACAAATTCTGGGGCATCTCTGATGGTTCATACAATAAAGAATCTGCCTGCAATGCAAGAGACCCAGGTTTGATCCCTATGTCAGGAAGATCCCCTGGAGAAGGAAATGGCAACTCACTCCAGTATTCTTGCCTAGAGAAATCCATGGACAGAGAAGCCTGGTGGGCTGGGCTGTATAGTCCATGGGATCACAAAGAGTCAAACACGGCTGAGTGACTAACGTTTTACATATTCTAGATATTTAATGCTTAATTATATAATGCTATTTTTTCATCCCTTCACTGATCAAATACTTAGGGAGAGCTCTGTCAATGCCAGGCATGGTTCTATTAATAGGTGCTGGGAATGAAGCCGTAGAACAAACAACCAGTTCATTCCTGTGGAGCTTACATGTTAATCACAGCACATGTTTATTAATAGATGAGTAATTAATTAATAAACATATGAATTATAATTTATTATAATTATAAGTAAATATATATTTGATGACTAAAAATATGTGTTTTATTTTATTAATATGAATTAATGAATAAATAAATATAAGGTAGGCGAGTATCATACTCAGTGTGTTACAACAATAAAAGCTATAGACAAATTTAAAGTAGAATAAGAGCATTACGGAATGTTATGAGTGGTGGGTGAAGTTCTTATTTATTTATTGTGGTCTGTGAATGCCATGTTCCTAAAGGATGTTTAAGAAGATTCGCGAAGGAAGTGAGGAGTAAGCTACTCAGGTACCTGCTCCGTGCAAAAGGAGCAAGGTCACATGACGCAGGCGTGGGAGGATTTTTGAAGGAAGAGCTGCCTGGGCCCAGAAGTGCTCCCAAGGAGGAAAGGGGGGGACAATGAGGAATACAAGTGGTGGGGAGGCCAGACCACGCAGAGGTGCCTTGGTCTCCTTTCTGAGTGTGATGAGCAGCACAGGTGAGTCCTGAGAAAAGTGACGTGAGCTGTCTGAAGTTTCAGGCCGTCACTCATCTCCTGAGCGGGGCAATAGAGCGACCCAGGAAAGCACCTGGGAGGCTCTGACCGCAAGACAGCGTGGCGGCCTGGGCTTGGATGGGGGCAGCAGAGACACTGAGAAACGGTCAGTTCTGAATGGCTAGGGACTGAAGGGAAGGTTGACAGGATCTGCTCTTGGATTGCACATAGAATGGAGGAGAAAGAAGTCCATCACAGAGGACTCCAGGTCTGTGGCCGGACCCATGGAAAGAATGGAGCAGCCATTGGCTTTTCTCCGAGGGCAGAGATGTGGGAGGAGCCAACCGGGCAAAAGGAAGCGGGGATAGAGGGGTCAATCTGGGGTGAAGCCCTTCCTATGGAGATGTCTAGCAGGCAGCTGAGCAGGTGTATCTGGAGTATAAGGAAGAGGCTCAGTGCACGTTTGTCAATAGTCCCGGTGTAGCTGGCTTTGAAATCCGTGAGGTGAGATGAGATGATGTGGGAATGAGAGTAGTGAGAGATGCAAGGACTAAGTCCTGAGAGTGTCCAGCACTTAGAAGCAGTCATGAAGGGAAGGGGCTAGGGAAGGAGCCCAGGGTGAGAGAATGAGAAAAATCAACAGGACCACAGAGAACGATCCGAACCAATACTGCCAATGTTTGGTCCGCTTACCACACAATAGCCGTCTGGTCTTCAACATTTCTGCCCCATAAAATGTTGTTTGGAAGTTTTATTGGACCAGTGTCCCAAACTCTGATGAGTCATCACATCTTCCTGGAATGCACTTGATGCTTTCAGCCGCTCTAGGTACTAGGTACAAGTCAGGAGGGACTTCACAGGTGGCTTAGTGGTAAAGAACCCATGTGCCAAGGCAGGAGATGCAGGAGATGTGGGTTCCTCCCCTGGGTCAGCAAGATCCCCTGGAGGAAGAAATGGCAACCCACTCCAGTATTCTTGCCTGGAAAATCCCATGGTCTGAGGAGCTGAGTAGGCTACAGTCCATGGGGTTGCAGGGTCTGACACTGACTGACTGAGGCTCTTACGCACAGGTAAGGAGAACTGAGGCTAAGAAGGGTTTGTATAAAGTTACCAAAAAATGAAAGGAGGGAGCTGAGGTTACAATAAAGTGTGAATAGTATGATAAAATGGCTACTATTTATTGAACACAATATTTTTCAGATACCGAGCAGGTATTATTTTAATTAGTTCTCCCAACAACCAGTAAGACTGATACTAATATTATTCCGATGAAGAAACTGAGGCTTGAGAAGTGAGTTAACTCAGCCCAGGCTTAGAGCTACTAAGCAGCAAAGCTGAGACTTAATTCCACATCTGCCTAAGACAGAGTCCTCTCTCCTAAGAGCCACAGCAGGTTTTGATCTGAGACTTAGACCCTCCCCGGACTCCTCCCACTCACGCCCGGCTCTTCTGTCGGTCTGTCTGTCGTCTCCTTGTGTGGTGATATTTCTCCAAATGCAAAGGCCACTATGATATTCATCCAGCAAAACTGCAGAACAGCCGATGCAAAACAGCCCCCAAAGAAAATAAGAGCGTTTCCTGTTCAGGGAGGTATTTGAAAAAGGTCACGGATGCCAGCTGAGCCGTCTGTCTGAGGCTCCTGTATGTGCATGATGTGCGTGTTTCCCTTCTCTCGAGCAAAATGATCTTTAGAATTACAGGAAGGACGGCAGACACCAACATAAGTCTGCCATCTGCTATTTAAAGCATTAACAACAGGGCTCCCGGCAATAAGAGAAGAATATTTTGTTCTCATCAAAAGAAATTAACATGTGGGTGGGTGGGGTCTTGGGAAGTGAAACTAGAGAATTACCAATTCAGGGATCAAGTTCTGGTTGCTGCACTAAGAACGGAGACAGCGCCTTGAAACTGTTTCTCTATTCAGTGGGTTTTAAAATGCCTGCCTGGATCTATTCCAGGAAGAATAAATGAGAAAATGTAGGTGAATGTGATATGTAAACTATATTCTCACCTGGAGAATTCCATGGAAAAAGAAGCCCGGCAGGCTACAGGCCACGGGGTCACAGAGTTGGGCATGACCAAGTGACTCACACACACACGAGTGTATTCTTGGGGTTGCTGATTCTGTCTCATTGTGGAGTTACCCACATACACACCGAGAGTGTTCAAGACCCTCTAAAATATCAGACAGGGAAATGAGTAAAATCGTTCGGGGACTCAGAAAGAGGGAGACTCAGAAAAAAAGATAAGGACATGGAATCAAGGTGACTGAAGAGGAGAGAAAAGAGAAGATAGGAAAGGGCGTTCTCTTTCTTGCTTGATCTGTATCCTGATCAGAAAAGACACTCTTAAATCCTAGTGTGCACTTCCATCTGACTTCTGTTCTCACCTAGATGGAAGGATAACCCAGCACTGCCTGTGGGCTTGGTATATGAAGGTGTCTGCAAAGAGCCCCTGAGTTACTCTGGTGGAAGCGCTGCTCAGAGCACGATACTCCATGCCTTTGATGAGTTCTTGGGCGTCCGTCACAGCAAGGAGAGTGGTAAGTCAGCCATTTTTCTTTTTTCTCGTTTTTTTTTTTTTTCCTTATCAGAGTGGAAGAGCAAAGTCAGAAAGTCTGTACTCCCCGATTAACCAGGAGACTGTGTGCCTGCCATCTATGATTGTATCCAGCCAATTCGTCTCAGAGGTCACCTGAATGTTGGGTTTTACTTCCAAACTCTAAAGCACTGCTGAATTTCCAGCAGTTCCCTGTAACTTTATTTGGATCCTTAGGCAGTAGATTGCTTTATCTAGAGTGGGGGAGTGGTCTGGAGACTGAGGCCCAGACACTGTGTTGCCAAGTCAGGATGTAGCTGCTGATAGATGTGGGTTCCTCCACTGAAGCCTGTCCCCATAAAAATTGTGCAAGCCTCAACCCGTGTCTCCTAGACCCGAACAGGTTTCTGCCATCTTGCAAGCTTGAAAGGGTGCCTTTCCTTACCTGCCATCATCAAGACAAATGTTCAATAGCTGCAAAAAGACATTTCCTGGTGCAAAGTTTCCAGGCTGGAAGAAGAAAATAGAAAAAGAAAAAAACGACTAGAATTTGGTCATAGAATCTAGAAAGAAAGAAAGTGAAGTCGCCCAGTCATGTCCGACTCTTTGCAACCCCATAGACTGTAGCCTACCAGGTTCCACCATCCATGGGATTTTCCAGGCAAGAATACTGGAGTGGGGTGCCATTNCCAGGCTGGAAGAAGAAAATAGAAAAAGAAAAAAACAACTAGAATTTGGTCATAGAATCTAGAAAGAAAGAAAGTGAAGTCGCCCAGTCATGTCCGACTCTTTGCAACCCCATAGACTGTAGCCTACCAGGTTCCACC
Source organism: Oreotragus oreotragus (assembly GCA_006410675.1). NCBI lineage: Eukaryota > Metazoa > Chordata > Mammalia > Artiodactyla > Bovidae > Oreotragus > Oreotragus oreotragus. The sequence continues at coordinate 325,211 of SJYX01010026.1, read as the reverse complement.
ATCCATGGGATTTTCCAGGCAAGAATACTGGAGTGGGGTGCCATTTCCTTCCTCAGGAGATCTTCCCAACCCAGGGATTGAACCCGAGTCTCCCATATGATAGGCACTGTAGGCAAATGCTTTACCGTCTGAGCCACCAGGGAAGAATCTAGTCTTACCCACAAAAGGCAATTCTCTAGAACCATGACCAATTTTCATGGGCTTTTTCTGGGGGGTGGGGTGGGGAGTATAATTGCTTTACAATGCTGTGTTAGTTTCTGCTGTACAATGAAGTGAATCCGCCATATACACACATATATCCACTTCCTCTTGGACTTCCCTCCCATTCGCTGCCCCATCCCACCTCTAGGCCATCACAGAGCACCGAGCTGAGCTCCCTGTGCTCTACAGCAGGTTCCCACCAGCTAGCTATTTTGTACACAGTAATCGACATACGTCAGTCCTTCTCTCCCAATTTGTCCACATGTCTGCGTCTCTACTCCTGACCTGAAAACAGGCTCATCTGTACCATTTGTCTAGATTCCATATATATGTGTTAATATATGATATTGTTTTTCTCATTCTGACTTATTTCACTCTGCGTGACAGACTCAGAGCCCATCCGCATCTCTGCAAATGATCTAGTATTGTTCTTTTTCATGACTGAGTAACATTCCATGGGCTTCTGATTTGATGATGTTAATGATGTACCATGATTAATATTAATCCCATAATGAATTTCCTATAAATGATCTCTCTTCTATCTATATTTCCCATACTTACCTACTGACCCGATTTTTAAACAATTTGACTTCGAGGCTATTATTAAAACAATTATTCATTCTTTATCTTCTTGCCCTCAGAAACTTTTATCACTTTCCTCTTCCTTAGCACTCCCTCTAAAATGAAGCACTTGACAAAATTCAGCAGAATATTTAACTCCTCCGTTTAAGGGTCCATGCCTTACCTTTCGGAGCAGGCAATGGCACCCCACTCCAGTACTCTTGCCTGGAAAACCCCTGGAAGGAAGAGCCTGGAAGGCTGTAGTCCATGGGGTCACTGAGGGTCAGAGATGACTGAGCGACCTCACTTTCACTTTTCACTTTCATGCATGGGAGAAGGAAATGGCAACCCAATCCAGTGTTCTTGCCTGGAAAATCCCAGGGACGGGGAAGCCTGCTGGGCTGCCATCTATGGGGTCGCACAGTCGGACACGACTGAAGTGACTTAGCAGTAGCAGCCTTGCCTTTGTGGATACACCTCGTGTTACTAGTGTAAGGTATTTTGTCCACATTTCAGAGATGATAACTATTTATACATTGGCTGGTAGAGCTGTCCCAGGTTAGTTATCTGAAATGGGGCTTGCTTCTTTTCCCTTCCTCATTTCCAATCAACATTTGGAGGCTTTGGGAATTCCCTGGTGATTAAGACCCTGTGCTCCCAGTACAGCGGGTGGGGCTTCAGTCCCTGGTCAGGGACCTAAGTTCCACATGCTGAGTGAGGGAGCCAAATATATATGTATTTGTTTAATTAAAAAAGAGAAGAAGCTCTGGAGGATGTGATGTCTGTAAGCAAAAGAACCACAAGTTGACTGGATACTGTTAGGATGAGTAGTGAGGATGAGGGCGGCATAATGTCTTGACAGGCAGACAGGTTTGCTCATCTTTCCACGGGGAGTTACAGCCCTGTCCTGCCATCTTTCTTTCAGCTGATTTTCTGCACAGGATGAGGGATTACATGCCTCCTTCCCACAGGGCCTTTGTAGAGGAAATCAGCGGGGCTCCTTCCCTGAGGGCCCACGTCCTGTCCTCTGGGGATGGGCAGCTTCTGGCGGCCTATGACCAGTGCGTGGAGAGCCTGGCAGCCCTGCGCACCTCCCACCTGGTCCTAGTGACCAAGTACCTCATCACGGCCGCATCCAAAGCAAAGGCCCAGAGGGCGAGCCGCCTCCCGAGGCCCCCTCAGGCCCTGGAGGAGAGGGGCACCGGCGGGACGGCCGTCGTGCGCTTCCTGAAGAGCGTCAGGGACAAGACGCTGGAGGCCCTGCTCCACCCCAGCGGCTAGAGGACCGCCCTCTCCCGGCAACGCAAAGCCAGCAATTGCAGGAGGTCGCTCCTCGTCCTCCTCTCGCTGGACATGGGCGGACTTGGAGGATGGCGCTATTCTGTCTGGAATAATCTGAAAGTGATCTCAGTGCCATTCATGTCCTTGCTCCCCAGAACACCACCTTCTCTTTTACTGAGAACTATTCACAGAAGAGAGTTTTCATGGCCTGAAACTTATTATTCCCTCTCTAGTTACTGTTGCATAGCAAACAGCTCTGGATTACCCCTTTAGAACCCCCCCACCCCCCACCCCCGGGAGCAAGGATACCCCTATTCTGTTTGTCAAACTATAGAAACTCAATCTACATTTCACTAATCAAATAAAATTGCTTATGCATGGATCACCTTGCTGGTTTTTCAAAACAAAAACAAAAACAAAACTTTCCTGCATCCATTCATTTACTCACCAACTTCTTAAGTTCCTACTGAGTCCTGCCTTAGGGGTTGTGCTGTGCTTAGTTGCTCAGTCGTGTCTGACTCTGCAAGGCTACGGACTGTAGCCCCCCAGGCTCCTCTGTCCATAGGGATTTTCCAGGCAAGAATACTGGAGTGGGTTGCCATGCCCTACTCCAGGGGATCTTCCCAACCCAGGGATCAAACCCAGGTCTCTCGCATTATGAGCAGATTCCTTACCATCTGAGCCACCAGGGAACCCATTAATACTGCAGTGGGCAGCCATCCCCTTCTCCAGGGGATCTTCCCAAACCAGGATCAAACCGGGGTCTCCTGAATTGCAGGCAGATTCTTTACCAGCTGAGCTACCAAGGAAGTCTGGCTTAGGGGTTCTAGCAGGGCTTTTCCAAGCCCCAGGCTACCACTCTGTCCCTGCATGTACAGAATTTGGGGGCAGAAAGCTGGAAACGCTCCAGGGGATATGAGGAAGGAAGAGGAGGTGGAGGGCAAGACTCTGAAATCACCAGCGTGGAAACGGGCAGTTAATGTTACGGGAACAGATGGGGCGTAGCCACACGGTTCAGAAGTCTGTACTTTCTACTTCGATTTCCTTCTTTATTTTTAAAAGAATGATTCTTTCTTCTTATGCTGAAAGTTTGTATTTGTGAAATGAATGAATTGATCCTTCTGGACTCTCCTCAATGCCCAAGACCCTTAATAAGAAATCAGTACAATCCTTGGGGTGCCAGGAAGTCCCTACATCCTCCGAGGACTTGGTCTTGCCAAAAAAAAAAAAAAGAAAGGTGTGGATGATGAAGCCAAAAGCACGTGGTCTGAGTGGACCAAGAAAAACTCTGATGGTGTCCTGTCTACAGTTTAGGTCAGCGTCCCAGCTCAAAAGACAGAGGCTCTCATCACTCATAAAGCCTTTTCTCTCCATATGCCGTCCTTGTGTTTGACAAGTCGATGTAAAACTTATGAAATGTGCTTGGATATATTTATTTCTCTTTGATCTGCTCTCGTAACTACTCTAGCTTGGTATCAATAAACCCACACCTCATTATGAGCAGATTCCTTACCATCTGAGCCACCAGGGAACCCATTAATACTGCAGTGGGCAGCCATCCCCTTCTCCAGGGGATCTTCCCAAACCAGGATCAAACCGGGGTCTCCTGAATTGCAGGCAGATTCTTTACCAGCTGAGCTACCAAGGAAGTCTGGCTTAGGGGTTCTAGCAGGGCTTTTCCAAGCCCCAGGCTACCACTCTGTCCCTGCATGTACAGAATTTGGGGGCAGAAAGCTGGAAACGCTCCAGGGGATATGAGGAAGGAAGAGGAGGTGGAGGGCAAGACTCTGAAATCACCAGCGTGGAAACGGGCAGTTAATGTTACGGGAACAGATGGGGCGTAGCCACACGGTTCAGAAGTCTGTACTTTCTACTTCGATTTCCTTCTTTATTTTTAAAAGAATGATTCTTTCTTCTTATGCTGAAAGTTTGTATTTGTGAAATGAATGAATTGATCCTTCTGGACTCTCCTCAATGCCCAAGACCCTTAATAAGAAATCAGTACAATCCTTGGGGTGCCAGGAAGTCCCTACATCCTCCGAGGACTTGGTCTTGCCAAAAAAAAAAAAAAGGAAGGTGTGGATGATGAAGCCAAAAGCACGTGGTCTGAGTGGACCAAGAAAAACTCTGATGGTGTCCTGTCTACAGTTTAGGTCAGCGTCCCAGCTCAAAAGACAGAGGCTCTCATCACTCATAAAGCCTTTTCTCTCCATATGCCGTCCTTGTGTTTGACAAGTCGATGTAAAACTTATGAAATGTGCTTGGATATATTTATTTCTCTTTGATCTGCTCTCGTAACTACTCTAGCTTGGTATCAATAAACCCACACCGCTTGTACACCAGGTCCAAGGAGGCGGATCAAGTAGGAACACCATAGCTGGTGATTCAAAACATCGCCCATTGTTGCTGTCATTCTTGTGAAAAATGACATTTTAAATATGCCTGAATTCTGCCTTTGAATTCTGACTTCTCCATTTTTAAAATTTGGTTTGCTTAGTTGATGTAGAGTTGATTTACAATATTGTGTTAGGCTCAGATGTACAGCAATGTGATTCTGTTATACATGTATTTATGGATGAATATAGATACATTGACCACATTTAGAATATCCTTCATTCTCAGCTTCCTGTTTTCTCTTTTAAAAGCACTTTCTTTCATTTAAAAAAATTGTTTATTTTAATCAGAGGATAATTGCTTTCCAATATTGTGATGGCTTTTGCCATACATCAGCATGAATCAGCCTTAGGCATACATGTGGCCCCCCATCCTGAAGGCCCCTTCCCACCCCATCCTTCTAGGTTGTCACAGAGCATGGGGCTTTGGGTTCCCTGCATCAAACATCTATTTCCCACTGGCTGTTTTACATATGGTAATTATATGTTTCAGTGCTTTTCTCTCAAATCATCCCACCCTCTCCTTCTCCCACTGAGTCCAAAATTCTGTTCTTTCAGTCTGTCTCCTTTGCTGCCTGCATATAGGATCATTGGTACCATCCTTCTAGATTTCATGTATATGCATTAATATATGATATTTGTCTTTCTCTTTCTCACTTACTTCATTCTGTATAATAGGCTCTGGTTTCATCCACCTCATCAGAACTGACTCAAATGCATTTCTTTTTATAGCTGAGTAATAATCCACTGTGTATAAGCACCACAACTTCCTTATCCATTCGTCTGCTGAGGGACATCTAAGTTGCTTCCGTATCCTAGCCGTTGTAAATAGTCTCAATTCCTGTTTCTTTCACCGTTGAGATGATCTTTCAAAATCAAGATTGGTCTCAGGGTGATTATAAGTCACAAATGTTATAGTTCTTGTCACGGAGGAAACATTAATGAAAGTTTGTTTGGTTGTGGGGTGAGGCTCAGAGCATCGTACAGACACCAGTACAGGAGGGAACACTGTCTTCCTCCAGCTTCTTGGATTCACAGAGTCTGCTTGGCAATAAAAAAGACCCTTTATCATTTATCGTTTGGGGATCCTAGGAAGCAGAAAGTGACCCAAATGTGGACTTAAAGAGGAAAAAACCTGGGTCCATATTCCAGGTTTGTCACATTTCAAGACAGGCAAATAAATTGTTTAATCTTTCAGAGCCATAGTTCATTCACTTGAGGGGAGCTAAACTAGAGAGTGAGTGAAAAGCTGTTGGCTATGGTGTTTTATTATGTGACCTTGAACTAGGGGAGCCATGTCTAGGTCTCAGGAAGGACAAGCTACCTAGAAGGACAGCTGGACCTGTCTCTGTCCTGCACTTGTCAAAGAAAACAGGTAACGTGGCCTCAAAACAGGCAAGGAAAGTGAGAGAGAACCTGGAAGTTTCTTGAAATAAGTAGGCCTGAGTGGGGAGTAATGAAGGGTTTTGAGAACTTAAAAAAGAATACCAGTTCAGCCCAGGTTTTAAATCTAGGCTTATATTAATGAAAAAATGTTTTTCCACCAAGAGTGACCAGATTCACAAAGACTCGTCTTCCCTGGAATCCTTTCCACAGATCCAAGCCCACACAAAGAGACCACAGGGCTTGATTCTGAGCAGGTTTTCAATAAATGTTGAATAGCTAGAAAACCAGGAAGGTTGAAGGGAGCTGGAAGGGACGTGAGCAAAGTGTGGCCTCTCAAAGCTTTCAGAATGTTTTGCTTGTTTTCGTTATACAAGGATGAAATCAATGCAAACCAAAGAGTTCCTTCGCCAAGGAATCAACTGCTAATTCACGTTCAAGGTTTGATTTCTAGGGCTAAGTGAGTTCCATTTTCAGCTTAATGGCAGAGTAGGGAAAACAAAGCTTCTGTAACAAAAAAGAACACATTTCCCCCCAAGAATTCTAGAGATAAACAGTGTCCACATTAGTGGGGGAAAATGACTTATTGTATGGTTGAAATGATGTGATGGTGATGGTATGAGGATGTTAGCACAAGTTTGAAGAAAAGGTAAAAGTATAGCCTTGACATGTAGGCTTGGAAACTCTGTGTATCTGTATGTATCTGTACTTATGTTTATACCTACATCTACATCCATACCTATCCCAAGAGGAAGACCCAGGGAGAGCCAATGCTTTGGTTCAAGTCCGAAAGCTGTCTGCTGGAGAATTCTTTCCTTCTCAGGGGAGAATGAGCCTTTTGGTTCTATTCAGGCCTTCACCTGATTAGATGAGGCCCACCCGCCTAAGGTGGAGCTTCCCAGGTGGCACTAGCGGCAAAGAACCGGCCTGCCAGTGCAGGAGGTGTAAAAGACACAGGTTCAGTCCCTGAGTCAGGAAGATCCCCTGGACCAAGGCACGGCAACTCACTCCAGTATTCTTGCCTGGAGAATCCATGGACAGAGGAGCCTAGTGTGTTACAGTGCATGGGGTCACAAAGAGGCAACTTAGAACACACCCACCCTCACCTAGGGTGGGGCAATCGGTTTTACTCAAAGTCCACAGGTTTTAAATGTTAATTGCATCCCCAATCTCACAGAAACATCCATAAAACAGTGTTTGACCAAACATCTGGGCATCTGGCCAAAGGGATCAATTAAATTAGTCATCCCAAACTTCCTTGAAAAGTTATGGAGTCCAACACACACTCTCCCCATCCTCTGTACTAGCAGAAGAATCTTCCTTTGTAATGATGGAGAGGAGGTAAAAAAAACAAAGGCACAAAGTTGAGCCATCCTCTAAGAGAGGCAGGGAAGGGGCGCAGGAGTGAAGGAGCAGAACCCACCAGGAAAATCAAGGAGCCCCACCCAGAAAAGGCTGAGCTCGTTCACATCTGAAAGTTCATTATGCCGGGGATCCATGCGCAAAGGAACCACTGTCTCTCTTAATAGCAATAAAATCCCACGGCTCTGAGGCTGAGAATGCAGGACAAGTCTTCCTTCCTATGTTGGTTTCTTTACCAAGGAAGAAGTTCTTCCTTCTTCCTACCTGAGAAGGAGGAACAAGGTGTTAAGTTCTGAAACCCTGTAGACTCACCTTCTCCTTGGGGGCCCCACCACCACCCACCACTGTTGCTGACAAGGAAGCACGGAGTCCTTTCTATCCTCTGCTCTTGTCCAGCTAGGATAACTTTAGTAATTTTTCTAAGAATTTAAAGATTCAGGCTTTCAGACTACAGGAGGTTTTGTCTCCCAGAAAAAAAAAAAAAAGTTGGTTATTAATTTTTGTCATGACAATTTTATTTTTTATTTTTGAAAAAGGAGTGTCTTTATTTAGACAAGGCCTTAGAGCTTCCCTGCTGGCCCAGACAGTAAATAAACCACCTGCAATGCAGGAGACCTGGGTTTGGTCTCTGGGTTGGGAGGATCCCCTGGAGAAGGGAAAGGCAACCCACTCTGGTATTCTTGCCTAGGGAATCCCCATGGATAGAAGAGCCTGGTGGGCTATGTCGTCAACTGGGTCATGAAGAGTTGGCCAGGCCTGAGCGACTAAGCACAATTGGGGCATGAGGGATTAGTCACTGTTTTACTCAAAATGATGCATTTATCCCAGGCGAGACTTAGTTTTCTTCACCTTCTACAGAGAGCTGCAATAGTGCCCTAAAAGTCGGGGAGGACTTGAAAACTTGGATGATTTTAAAAGAAGACAAACAACAAGTGCAAAGGAAAAACCTGGAGATGGCAGAGCTAACGTGTCATGCTCTCTCTGTAGGCTGGCAAGCCTCACACCGTCCTGATTCCCAAGCGGCCTTCAGGTCAAACCTGGACACAAAGCCCTCTCAGTTTATAGCATGTCAGCCACAGAGGAGCTCAGAGACGGAGTTCCCCTTTTCTCAATATTAGTCTGCGATTCACTTTCTGAAGTTTCCAAACCGGGGTTAGAGTCAAAATAAAACTAAACCATCACAAAGGCGTGTGTAAAACCTGCGAGATCTTATCCAGTTTAAGACTTGGGACAGAAAACTTTCTGTACCTACAAACCAACTATTCCTTCCGTGACACCGGATCGCACCCCCCAAACTGTGCGTCTCATTTCCTTGTGCACACATGTTCTATTTGTTTTGCTAATGGAAGAAATGGTTTTCTCTTTCTTTGTTCACTTGACAGTAAACTTAATAAAGAAGTCAGATATCATCGCTTTCTGAAATGCCGTTGCTAGTTAATTTTTGCAGTTTAGCATCTGTTTGCAGGCAACATTAAAAAACTGAGTTCTTGAATTGTCAAAAATAAATGAATTTTTTTTTTTTGCAAAGTCATTTCCTTTGTAAACTGACAAATCTGTTGGTTCACATGATTCTGTAGCTGTATATACATTCCGAACCAAACTCGATTATGTATTTTCCCTTCATTGTCTATAACTAGGTTTTTCTTCTTGTTCTTCCTCTTCTTCTCCTTCCTAAAGGTATCAGGTGGAGATTGGGCTGCGTCTTTTGGGGAAACATTTTCAGTATAACATGAGACTTCACTTTGACCCTTCACAGGCCACCTCCCACCTCACAAGGAAAGGAGAACTGGAACAAGCATGATTGGCCTTCAGGGTAACCAAATATCTAGGGAACTAAATGGACAACCCGTTCGGGTCACCCCAGTTGCACCCCAAGAACCCACAACCATCTACTCTACAGCCACCTTCTAGATCATGTTCTGGGTACTTGGGGCCCAGAATTCTTGCGTAAATGGCCCCAAGATGGCCTCTGAAACCTGCACAGCCTTCTCTCCATGAACTAGAGAGAGGAGGATACATTTTTCTGCCTGGCTCTCTGTTAGCTCCTGTTTCCCATGGGGCCAAATTCAAACTAACTTCCAGCCATTGGCAGTCATTCAGAAATCTAGATTCCATTCCCTGCCATGATTTATGGTGTTTGATTTATGGTGTTTCATCAGACAAAATAACAACAGTGATAAAACTAATAATGAAAATAAATAATAATTATCCACATAGTGTTATTAATTTATCATTGAAATATTAAAAGATAAATCTCTACTTGAAAGTATATTTTTATATTCGGCTTTACTTTTCTGCTGCACAAATGCTATTATTTAAATAAAACAATGGACTAGTTAACCCTGGCATCAGTAGTGGTTAAAAAAAGGACTAAGTAAACCAACACCATGTACTTGTCTTCAATTTAATTATCTGAACTTTTCAAAAGGGGTTGGACATGATCGCAATAGTCACAAGGCGAAAAATCAAACTCGCACTGTCTCCATACAAAGAAAGCACCATAGTCAACCCACAGGTAAAGTTGGAGAGATTGTGAACTTGGGAGTGAAAGGCAGTCTTTGGGGTGAGCGTCAATGAGGGACCACAAACCACAGCTGCCAACATCGGTGACCAGTGGCCATGACTATGGAAGAGAGGTGATCTACATTAGATCTATTTTTTTAAAAAAAAAGGGTGGCCACACCCCGAGGTACATGTAATCTTAGTACCACCGTCAGGGATCCAACCCACGCCCCTTGCACTGGAAGGCAGAGTTTTAACAAGGTGACCACTCGGGAAATCCTGTATCATATCCATTTGACATTGAAAACACTATTACTTTCGGCTCCTGTTTGGAGGTCTGTCATGAGGATTTTGCACTTTTCCAGTAATCTATGAACACAAGATTGAAAAGTGAGATCTTTTGTGTCTTAATGAAGAATTTCCTAAGACATGGAACTTGTCCTTTGCTGAAAGCAGGACAGAATGCAGCAACCCAGTCAGGCCACCCTAACTAACCCCGCAAGAGCTCACACCACCTCCACCACCACCACCTTCTAGATCTCGCTCTGAGTACTCGGGGCCCCGAATCCTTCATAAGTGGTCCCAGGATGCTTCTGAAACCGCACAGCCCTCTCTCCGGGAGCTGCTCCTGCTGGAGCCAGTGCTGTTCATTCCCTGGGCCCACAGCAAGCGTGTGGGGAGCAGGCGCTCCTTGTTGCAGAGCCGGACGTGGCTGGTGCTCTGCCAAGAGACTGGGCTGCTGTGGGCAGGAGGGCATGGTCCTCAGAGGTGTGCAACAGAGCAGGCCTGGGAACTGAGGGCTATGCCTGAATCCCACTGTCTCCAGGCCTCTAGCTTTCATACGGGATTCTCAGGGGTGTGGGAAGTTTAACCTGAAGATGGGCTTCCAGGTTATTACAAAAGTTTTTTTTTTTCTAGGTGTGATGATGGAACACCTTTATGTTTAATAATTTGCTCTCTTGATTTATTGCTTTTAAATATATGTAGACATGGCAAGTGGATGTTCATTTACAAGGACAGGCCCTGGCAGAATCAGGGGTAGGGATTGCTTCAGACTTGAAGTTGTTGTTGTTTTTGTGTTTTTTGTTTTTTTTGTTTTTTTTGCTGTTTTTTTTCTTTATTTCTTCACATGTAATTTTTTTATTTATTTATTTTTTATCCCAATCAAGAATATCATGAGGCTATAACAGAGTTCATGATTGAGTGACTGGGCATCAGTGAATCTCCTGAAATTATTTTCAAAATTTGCATAAGAAGACATATCTTTTTCCTGGAGAGTAGGGGTCATAATTTGAGCAGACTCATGAGCTTTCATGATACACAAAACAGTAAATAGCACATCATGAAAAGAAAAGTTGTACTGCAGAACTCGTCTTTTCCTTTACCTTTGCTTGCAAGTCTGCCTTTCACCACTAGAGGGCAGCAGTGACCTGCAAGATAGCACCCACCTAGCAAGATGTAGCTTCCCATCAATTCCCAGGTCAAATGTTTTTTCTGTTTTCCAGAATTATCTCTCTAGTGTTGTGATTCCTGTTCTTTTTTTAAAAAATTTTAATTAAATTTTATTTGGCTCCGTCACTTGGCTTGCAGGATCTTAGTTCCTTTACCAGGGATTGAACATGGGGGCCTCAGCAGTGAAAGTGGAGACCCCTAACCACTGGACTGCTGGGGAATTACTGATTGCTTCCTTGGGAGAAATGTCGAACTTTTCTACTTAAATGACAGAGTATGAATAAAAGTATTCTGGTGAATAAAGGAAATATAATTATCTCTTTCTTTGTGGTAGGACTGAGGAATGCTGGGAGGTTATCACCCAGGAAGAGGTTATCACTCTTCCTCCAGACAGAATCACAGTAATCCATCCTGATAGATCTGTCTGTGTCTAAAAGCAAATCCCATTTTATTTGTAAATGTTAATAAGGATATTTTGGGTGGTAGAGCTGTGGATAACTTGTATTCCTGTATTTTAGAGCTTTCCTTATTGAAAAGAAAAACACTGACCCCTGTTGTTTTAAAAGTTGGAGAGGAATTCTTCCTCCTGCCTCAGTGACCAGTGTTATCTGGGAATCTTTACCATCAGGGAAGCTTAAATGCTGGCAGATTGTGAAAGGAAGATCGGTAACAGAATTTAAGATTGAAAAGAAAGCACATAAATACTACAGACAGGAAAGGCCAAGCACTGCCTTGGGCTTAGAAGGACGTTAGTTGGGGCTTCACCTAGACGAAAAGACAGATGTCATCACTGATAAACAGTTCTGACCTTATTGCCCCCTGCACCTCCATTCTGAGCTACTGCGTCCTCACCCGTAAGTGACTCCTGTGGAATTCCTGCCGTAGGAAGAGGTTAGTGGTGGAGTCCATACTTGCACACAGATGGCCCACATAAAGATGTCCTGCTAGGGCAGCCACTGAAGTCGTATTCACAGTTGGAAGGGGAGCATTCTGGTGAACGGAGGCATGAGAAAGAACAGGCAATTGACAGCTCACCCGTCTGCTCAACGTCACCACTTTCAACCTTCTTCTAAAATACAGAACAAGCCTAAAAAGAAAACAAACGTAAAGCATCCTTATTTATCTCTCCTTAGCCCATTAATTTCTGATACAGAAATCAAAGCAGAGAATAAAAAAACCCTGATATGAATCGAATGAAAACACTAAATGTAGACTCCACATTGCAAAAAATGCCCTGTAGCCACGTATTACACAAATTAGGGATTAGCACTCTCAACCCAGAGCATGAAACCCACAGAAATCTACTCACAGCATCTCCCTTTCTACGTCACTGATCTGCGTACAAATCCCAGTTCTTCTAGTCAATACACTTGTGACATTTCTGTGGGCCATTTTCAGAGTGATAGTGATACTTACCTTACAAGGTATGATGATTACATGCTGCTGCTGCTGCTAAGTCACTTCAATCGTGTCCGACTCTGTGTGACCCCACAGATGGCAGCCCACCAGGCTCCCCCGTCCCTGGGATTCTCCAGGCAAGAACACTGGAGTGGGTTGCCATTTCCTTCTCCAATGCATGAAAGTGAAAAGTGAAAGTGAAGTTGCTCAGTCATGTCCGACTCTTAGTGGACCCATTGACTGCAGCCCACCAGGCTCCTCCGTCCATTGGATTTTCCAGGCAAGAGCACTGGGGTGGGGTGCCATTGCCTTCCCTGGATGATTACATGAGCTAATATATATATATATATATACATCATTTAGACCAGTAACTACAAAGATCAAACACTATGAAACTATTTACTGCTGTGATTGTTGTTATCAGTAATTTCCAGAGACTGGTAGACACACAATTGAACAGTGTAGAAGGAAACTCCTTTTTTTAAAAAAAAATTTATTGGAGTATAGTTGCTTTACAAAGTTGTGTTAGGGTCTGCTGTACAGCAAAGTGAGTGTATGTGTGTGTGTGTGTGTGTGTATACATGTATATGCCCTCTCTTTGGGATTTCCTTCCCATTTAGGTCACCACAGGGCACTGAGTCGAGTCCCCTGTGCTATAGAGTAGATTCTCATTAGTTATCTATTTTACACATAGTAGGTATAAAATTTCAATCATGCACTCCTAAACCTAAGGCATAGAGACAAGAAGAATTTGGCTCCTTTCTGTCCTCTCAGGCTTCACCTAGAAGGGAATTTATGCTCTCAGAACCCCAGAGGAAGGCCATGTGGAAAACTGAGAAATTTCTATGATATTACATGGTCATCTTCTTAGAGAAATATTTTTCTGACATTGCTTGATTACTGTCTTGTTCACTATAAAAGACCGTCTCCAATTCTAGAATCTAAACACTATAAAATGACCAGTTTTAAAATATGTAACTAAAATCATGTCATTGTTGTTGTGAAACCTTACAATACTCTTTGAGGGAAATGGAGATACTATAGATTTCAGAACAAAAACTGAAACTAAAGACTCACTAAAGACTCTTAAGTGTGTTGGGAAGTGGGATAATTCTCTGGAAGAAAACATGTATTATCCTGCTGCTTCACAGGACTGGTTAAGCTGTAAAGTAGGGAAAGTTTAGCTTCCACATTTCTAATCTCCCCTTTCTGTGCTGTCCACCCCCATCTTGGTGCCATCTCGGTGTCATCTCTTCTATCAGGAGAATGTTGCATTTTACATAATAAAAAAAGAAAATGCCAAGGAAAGATGCTTGTTTCTCTCTCATGTTTTAAAATATCTGGGAATAGAAAGGTGGTTCCCATTGGTCATTAATGACTCAAGTTGTTCTTTCTCTGCCTTGACATCTCAGTAAGTTTCTTCTACCTCATGACTTTATATGGCTGCTGGAGCGTCAGCCTTTATATCTGCCTTCCAGGTGATGGGAAGATAAGGGGAAATACAGACAATTTTGTTTTTATTTTAGAAGGCTTCCAAAAATTTTTCTGCATATCTTTTACTTTCTGCTGACTATATCTTAATCACATAGCCTTCTTAGCTACAATGGAGGCAGAATAGCCATGAAAGTGAAAGTGAGGTCGCTCAGTCGTGTCTGCCTCTTTGCGACGCCATGGAATGTAGTCCACCAGTCTTCTCCGTCCATGGGATTTTCCTGGCAAGGGTACTGGAGTGGATTGCCATTTCCTTCTCCAGGGAATCTTCCTAACCCAGGAATTGAACTCTGGTGTCCCACATTGCAGGCAGATGCTTTACCCTCTGAGCCACCAAGGAAGCCCCTAGCAAAAAAAATAGAGTTCTGTTAAAAAAAAAAAAAAAAGAAGGCCATGTATTCATTTTGAGGTAGGCAACAAAACACACTTTTACTGTATCTTCCTTAAATAATCTAATTTTCTCCCTGCCTTTCATGGTTCTCAAAACTTTTCCTCCAGAAGGAATCCAAAACTCAGTCCATTGTATGAGAGATTGATAAAGGATGAAAGTATTAACCTGTCTAAGGAATTTGACGTATAATAGGATTAAATCCTTCAACATAGTTATTAAGCATTATTAGTGAAATTTCAAGCAGGGGAGGGGCAAATGCGGGGAGCAGAGGCTGATGGGAGCAGAATATAAGATCACATCACATGGGCAACTTACTCCTCACCTTGTGCAGGGCAGCCTGCTCTAAACGCTATGTTATCTTCAATTTGCAGCCACAGTGATACGGAAACAGTCCTGCCTCAATCAAAACAGCTGCTCTCAGACTGGAAGAAATTCGACCTGTTCTCATAGTCAGTAGCACATTCTTAAATGGGTTGCATTCTTTAAGTTTCCAGCAACCTATATCTCAAACTTTAGGCTTATATCGGAATTATCTGGATTTTGATAAAATACAGGTTGAGGACTCCCAGAATTTCTGACTTGTAGATTTCAGGGTTGACCTGAACGTCTGCTCTTCTAACAAGTTCCCAGGTGATGGCATTACAAGCTAAAATTTGAGATCCGCTGGTTCAGTGCACTTTCTTCTTTCTCTTGTTAGCAAGGATACCATGAGACATAACCTATAATTCACCTCAGTTCAGCTCAGTTCAGTCGCTCAGTGTGTCCGACTCTTTGCGACCCCATGCATCACAGCACGCCAGGCCTCCCTGTTCGCATTCAATGAAAAAGAGCTTTGCTTTCTGGAGGAGAAAACTTAAGCTCATTATTATCATCTGAATATGAAGCAAAAAAAAAAAAAAAAAAAAATCTAAGGCTGTTTTGAAGACCTACCTACCCATCCCTCTCCAAAAACTTGCATAAAATTGTTTGCCTTTATTACAAAGGGAAATACTTCTTTTTGATCATTCTCTTGGATCAGTAAGTTTCAACTGAAATAGAAAACAGTCAGGTTTCAGGAGAAAAGACAGCAACATTACTACTGCTAAACAAAGGACATACTAAAAAAATTCAGGATGGTTTGGGCTAAAAGACACGGGAAAGGGGACAGATGGTAACATTCCAAACAGGCTGCTGACTAACCAGGATTTTATCTGAGCGGAGATTGTTTCTGGGACCTGACACTAGTTTGGTGTGTTTCTTTTTATGTTTCGTTTCAATTTTTATTGAAATGTAGTTGATTTACTACGTTGTGTGGTTTTGCATATTTCTAAGTGATGCTAATAACATCACTTAGAAATCACATCAAAAAGAGTCAGACGCAGCTGAGCGACCTTGACTTTCACGTGTCTAAGTGAATCACTTTGCTGTACACTTGGGAAAAGGTGAAAGTCGCGTTCGACTCTTTGTGGCCCCATGGACTACCCCGTCCATGGAATTTTCCAGGCCAGGATACCAGAGTAGGCAGCCAGTAGCCAGAAGCACAACGGCCCTTGCCAGTGACTGAAACTCCAAGAAGAGAATAGCAGGACAGTTGGGGGAGGAGGCTGGGCCCTGCCCAAACCACCACATATTTCACATGCTCGAGGTCAGGAGACCTCCCCAGCCACACATGCACAGAAAGGTTCCACAGAGGTCAAAGGCGAGTGATGTTAACTAATGCCAGGCTACCCAAAGGCCTTTGTGGTAGAATCCATTTTGTCTAAGAGACGCATGCACACACACACACACATGGAGGGTCCTGAGAGATGCTAAATGTAGATTATGAAGCAGGAAAATAAACATGATTTGCCAAAGGAAACCTGGAAGATGCCCCATGTAAGTGATTCAAACTACGAGGGGGGCGTGACTCAGGGACTCTCTCTGAGTCTGCCATGTGCCTATCCACAGGCACTGTACTCTTTCTCCTCTTAATAAATGCTTTACTTGCTTCACTACCTTCTGTCTTTGTGGAAATTCTTTTCTGCAAAGCTCAAGGGCTGGGGCTCGTCACTGACCACTGGTCTCGTGGCCAGGATTTGGTGTTCTCACCACATTGACTGGGTTCTCAATCTCTGGCTGAGACCCCAAGCCCTGCTTCAAGCCAAGGATACCTGAGACCATAGCCTCCATCCACTGGGAGCTCCATGAATTCACCTCTGTGTCCCTCATGCCCATATTCTTGGAATGAATGAAGGAATGAACAAAGAAGCTCAGAGAGGGTATAGAGAGAGCCCACTCAAGGCAGCCAGTGCTGCAAACACAGTCTGAACATCTGGTGTAGGGGGGAAATGACTTTCCCAGAAACAGGAGTCTACTTCTCGTTCTAGAATCTGTATCTTGGGGCAAATTACTTTGTGAGTCTTTCTCTCAATACATGTTCAAATCCATCAAATCTTACTCGAATTTGTACCAACACTGTTAGGACTTAGATCAGAAGTGTTCAGGGTGTACAACAATAACGATAACGTGGGTGTGATTCCTGAGATGCCCTCACAAACATTCTTTCACTGAGATTTGACCACAGACTGGTAAGGTGGGTGCTACTGTTTTTCCAGTTTGGGCTAGTAAAGAAAGGAGTTAATCAAGCTACCTTGGTGGCTCACAGTCCAGAACCCGCCTGCAATGCAGGAGACCCAGGCAGTCCCTGGGTTGGGAAGATCCGCTGGAGAAGGAAATGTCAGTCTACTCCAGTATTCTTACCTGGAGAATCACATGGACGGAGGAGCCTGGCAGGCTGCAATTGATGGGGTCGCAAAGAGTTGGACATGCCTGAGCAACTAACATTTTCACTTTTCAAGCTCTGATTGAACCTCAACCCGGGTTTTTCGGCCCCAAATGCAATGGTCTCTGTATGGTTCTTTCATGAAGTGGTTCCTTCATGAAAGATGAGTGATTTTAAAAACTGGATGTACATTGTCTGGGGGTTGGGAGAGGTTGAAGGAAGAGCGAGCGGTAAACCGGTCTGACTCCTTCTCTCCCAAGCGGTCACCAGACTCAGTCGTTAGCCTCAGCTTTCTGTAGCTTTCTCCTGTCCCAGCGTCTGTCCCTGAGAGTCTGCTGCTTTGGCTGCAGAAGCACAAACACACAGGTCTCAACACAACGGCCCTAATGGATGACTCTGCACCAAGCACTCTGGGGAGTGAGGCCCCTGCAGTGAGTCACCTGTCAATCGCCAGAGACTCAGGCCACTCAACTCCATCTCTAACTCATGTTCCACAAACAGTGCCAGTCACTTCAGAAGTCTTTCATTAAAAAGCCAGCAACAACGTCAAGGGCAAAGCCAGGAGCAATGGCAGCACCAGTTGCCAGAAGTCCCCTCACAGAGAGGAAAGAGAACAGGAAACGGATGCAGAGGTTCCTTTTTGTTCTCACTGAAGATCACTGTTACTATAGCATCTTCTGCATCATGCCCATCCTCACGGTCTCCTCCAGGACTTCTCGACGGTGAGAGAGGGAGTAATGCAAAATGCATTTGCAATCTCTCCTCCTAGCTCTGGGATGTACCCAGGGGCAGGGATCCTCATCAAACCCCCCTTATTGAAGCAAGGACAGAGGGATTCCAGAGATGTGGCTTTGAAATATCTTCCCCAGCTTTCAGCAGAGCTGCTCTGGGTAGAGAAAGCAGAAGATGATTTGGTTTGGGGCTTCTTTACAATGCCAAAACTCAGCCTCTGCGCACCGGTGCCAAATTGAATCTTGGAGACAGAGGGTGAAGCAGAAAATAACAGCTTGAATGCTTTGCCAGGCAAAAGGGGAGTGCCTCTCAAAACCATGTGCCTCCAACCCCAGGAGGATGTGGTGAGATTTATACCAATGGTGGCTCAGATAGTAAAGAGTCTGCCTGCAATGCGGGAGACTTGAGTTTTGATCCGAGTCAGGAAGACCCCCCGGAGATGGAAATGGCAACCCACTCCAATATCCTCATCTGGAAAATCCCATGGACAGAGGAGCCTGGCGGGCTACAGTCCTGGGGTCGCAAAAGAGTAGGACCCGACTAAATGATTGACTGGTTTGATAGTTCTGTAAAAAAACAAAACAAAATAAAAAAAACTCAAAGATACCATTTTGTTTGCCCCTTGGGTGGAGCGAGGACCCTGCCCCAAGGCTGCACTGCTGTTTCTTGGCTGCCCCTCCCTAGTCTCTGCATCCCCTCCCTTCCCCGATTAGCAACAGCTTGAAAGGCTTCCGTGTCCAGAAGCCCCACAGGGTCCTGCTTGGTTTCATTTAGTCCTCATTCTGAAACCCTAATGTATTAGTTAGTATTTTGAAATACTTTTCAAAAATGTTTTTGAAAAGCTATATACCTTGATTTTTTGTCCAAAGAGGAGAGAACGACTCGATTTCCTGTCCTGAGCACAGAAGGATAGATCCTAGAAGGAATTCTCAGCAACACAGTCAAAGCGCTGTGTGATGTGGGTGCTGCTTACAGCTAAGGGGCTGAATCAGAGTCAGCATATAATCTTTCATAGAAAGCCAGTAAAATCATTTAGCGTTTTCAGAACGGAATAAAAGCAATAGACACTAGATTTTATGCTTCCAAACCAAGGACATACTTCAGATTCCTGTCTTTAGAGTATTCACTTCTAAACCATCTTATGATCATTTTTAGAGCAAATTTTATATGTCAAGCACTAGATTATATACATCCTATACTCTATACATATACAATGGTCTCAAAGCATGTCTTCAAAGCACTGTGATCCTACCAGAAAGTCAGATGAAGCGTGTGGATCAGCCACAAGTGTTATGGGGCACCTTTCAAAACATAAGAACTAACTCTGTCTTTTCCCTAGTATCTAAAGACCATGAGTTTCAGGCATAAAATGATATTTTGCCTATGGTGCTGCTACCAGATGAGAAGCTTCAAACATCCATCAACCTGTGAATATGTAAGCATTTTAACAGGACCTGCTCTATGAGCTGTTCCCTTGGCCTGTTGCCATGCCAGTTCTCCTCGTGTTTTAAGTACAGCTAAAAGCTATCGGGGCTTCCCTCACAGCTCTGTTGGTAAACCATCTGTCTGCAATGCAGGAGACCCAGGTTTGAGTTGGTAGTGGATGAGGAGGTCTGGCATGCTGCAGTCCAAGGGGTCTCAAAGAGTCAGACATGAGTGAGCAACTGAACTGAACTGAACTGAACTGAACTGAACTGGGGCTTTCCTCATAGTTCAATTCGTAAACCATCTGCCTGCAATGCAGGACTCAGGTTTGATTCCTGGGTTGGGAAAATCCGCTAGAGAAGGAAATGGCCATCCACTCCAGTATTCTTGCCTGGAGAATCCCATGGACAGAGGAGCCTAGCGGGCTAGAGTCCATGGGCTTCCAAGAATCAGACACAACTGAGTGACGAAACCACCAGCACCAAAAGCTATTCCAGGGCCCACATTTTCCATGCTTTTCACTCAAGTGCTGAGAAGGATTCCAGACTGGCTTAGCACATCCATTTTCCATTTCTTCCTGAGTTACATGACTTTTACTCCACTTAAGCACTCCCTAGGGACAACTGTTAAGTGCAGAGACAGCCTGGTGTAGATACAGGGAAATTCAGAAACTCCCATGTTTCCTCCTTTGACCTTCTCTGTTGCTATGCCAACGTGGCATCAGTATGTTAAGATTGTTCCATGTGAGGTCTCTTCCCAGGCACATGTTTTCTGACAAAACTCTGAAGTAAATGCTTCTTGTCTGCACCACCCTCCGGCATCTATGTTTACCTTTATGCCATCCTTCAAGCATGCAAATGCTTTTATGCCCAAGTCCTAATTCCTCACATGCCTAGCTCATTTTACCTGTAAGAGTACCTTCTAGTCCTTTAGGGTCAAGGTGAGAATGGCTTTTTTTCCATTTCAGATATTGCAGTGGATCCAGTTCCAATTCTTCTGCTCACAAGGTGAGTAGGCAACATCATCACATTTAAACACAGTGCTTTGTTACCCTAGCCATGAGGATAAACAAGGGACCGCCAGGTCAATGGACTCTTACTTCAAATATCTGGGTGCTGAGAGAAACCCATGGGAAAGTCTGTTTAGGGATGACGGTGTAAAGAGTCTAATCTGAGGACAAAACCAACAGAAAGAGGGAGAGGAGTTGAGAGTGGGAGGGACGGGGCATGAAAGGGTGGGGAGGGCAAGAGAGCCAGCTCAGAAAACACCTTGCAAGACAGAGCCACAGAGGCTGCTGCTGCCATCGAGCTTTCCTGTCGCCTACGCCGGTAAATCACACTGCAGTTTTTTTAAAAAAGAAAACGAGCCTAGACACAATGAGCTGTTGTCTGTGACCACTTGTCCTCATCATGTTACCTGTTCTGGAATGTGAACCTGGCTAGATGTGACCTCAGAGCTATCAACAGAATTTCACACTCACAGATCTCCAGATAAGATTTCATGCCCTCCCTAGCGGAAGGTGAAGAGGAACTAAAGGGCCTGTTGATGAAGGTGAAAGAGGAGAGTGAAAAAGCTGGCTTAAAACTCAACGTTAGAAAACTAAGATCATGGCATCCGGTCCCATCACTTCATGGCAAATAGATGAGGAAACAGTGGAAACAAGTGAGAGACTCTATTTAGAGGGGGTTCCAAAATCACTGCAGATGGTGACTGCAGCCATGAAATTAAAAGACACTTGCTCCTTGGAAGAAAAGCTATGACCAACCTAGACAGCATATTAAAAATCAGAGACATTGCTTTGTCAACAAAGGTCCATCTAGTCAAAGCTATGGTTTTTGCAGTAGTCAGGTATGGATGTGAGAGTTGGACCATCAAGAAAGCTGAGCACCGAGAAAGTGATGGTTTTGAACTGAGGTGTTGGAGAAGGCTCTTGAGAGTCCCTTGGACAGCAAGGAGATCCAACCAGTCAATCCTAAAGGAAATCAGTCCTGAATATTCATTGGAAGGGCTGATGCTGTTACTTTGATTCTATTACTTTGGCCACCTGATGCAAAGAACTGACTCATTAGAAAAGACCCTGATGCTGGGAAAGATTGAAGGCAGGAGGAGAAGGGAACAACAGAGGATGAGATGGTTGAGTGACATCCTTGACTCCGTGGACATGAGTTTGAACAAGCTCCTCGAGTTGGTGATGGACAGGAAAGCCCGGCATGCTGCAGTCCGTGGGTTCGCAAAGAGCCCACGACTGAGCGACTGAAGTGAACTGAACTTACGGTAAGCAGGATTCTCCTGCTGACCATGCCCCTGGCTTTGATTTTGCTTCATAAGTAAGTTTTACAGTCTCACTCGTCCCTGTGACCTCAGCCCATTTAAGCCCACCAGTGTATCTTCATTCTGTTTCATCCTAATTTTCTTAGCTTTCTTACTTGTCCTGAAAGCACACAGATCATATCTATGTATAGACAGATGGGATTGAACCCCCATTCAGAGTTATCAGGTAACCCTTGAAAAGAAAATACCCTAATGGAAGGAACATGTCCATATTAGTACTTTAGCCAGACGTCTGCATTCTCAAACCCAAGATGTGTTACATTGGAAAGGAGTGCAAACGAGATATCAAGCAATGAGACAGGTCAGTGAATTTGGAAGCTTTCCCAGGCTCCTCCGGACAAAGCCACACTCACGATGTTGGTCGTTTCCTGCTCGGTTCACATTCCCTTCTAAGGAAATCCACCTGCAGTCCCCACTACTAATGGGCCATGTTTTATACTGTGTTACTCTGTCCTCTTGGGATCCAGAGTCAAACAGGTGACTGCAGAAAAGCCAGGGAGAAACACCTGCATTTTCAACAGTTGACTCAGGCTGAAGGAGGAACAACGGACTATTTCAAAGAAAGTCCATCAAAAACCACTTTGAGTCAAAACATGCAGTTTGTAGATCCTGATTTTGAATAATTATGGAAAGCCCTTTTCCCAAGCTACTCTATTCACAAGAAATTAATATTCCCAACTAAACTCCTGGTGCTTACCTGGCTTGGTGACTTTCTGCCCTGGGCAGCCATGTATTAATATGTTCAGCAAGTGCTATAAAATTAGTGGGGGGAAAAAGCGTAGTGTCTCCTTGCCAAATGTAAAGATGACTGATTTTCAGAACAGATGAAGAAGGGTGGCACTTGATGGGATTTGGTGGTGAGGGTGTGTGTGTAAAATGTATCATTGTATTCAGCAGAAAGAACATACGTCACATTTAACACAACCTGGCTTAGAAGACATTAAAGAAAGGATTTCTGATCCCTTTGTCCAATGCATATCTTCTTAGAAACCTTTTTCTACTTCTCTTCCAAGGGTAAGATGAATCACTTACATAAATTTGCATATCAGGATAATTTGGATGAAACCAAGGCATGCTATATTAAGCAGAAGAGGGATTTATTGAAAGGATATTATGAACTTATGAAACTAAGGAAGGGTAGATAACCAGCACTGTCAAAACTTTGTTTATATACTTCAGTTCAGTTCAGTCGCTCAGTCATGTCTGACTCTTTGCGACCCCATGAATCGCAGCACGCCAGGCCTCGCTGTCCATCACCAACTCCTGGAGTTCACTCAGACTCACGTCCATTGAGTCAGTGATGCCATCCAGCCATCTCATCCTCTGTCGTCCCCTTCTCCTCCTGCCCCCAACCCCTCCCAGCATCAGAGTCTTTTCCAATGAGTCAGATCTTCTCATGAGGTGGCCAAAGTAATGGAGTTTCAGCTTTAGCATCATTCCTTCCAAAGAACACCCAGGGCTGATCTCCTTTAGAATGGACTGGTTGGATTTCCTTGCAGTCCGAGGGACTCTCAAGAGTCTCCTCCAACACCACAGTTCAAAAGCATCAATTCTTTAGCGCTCAGCTTTCTTCACAGTCCAATTCTCACATCCATACATGAGCACTGGAAAAACCATAGCCTTGACTAGACGGACCTTTGTTGGCAAAGTAATGTCTCTGCTTTTGAATATGCTATCTAGGTTGATCATAGCTTTCCTTCCAAGGAGTAAGCATCTTTTAATTTCATGGCTGCAGTCACCATCTGCAGTGGTTTTGGAGCCCAAAAAAATAAAATCTGACATTGTTTCCACTGTTTCCTCATCTATTTCCCATGAAGTGATGGGACCAGGTGCCATGATCTTCGTTTTCTGAATGTTGAGCTTTACGCCAACTTTTTCACTCTCCTCTTTCACTTTTAGCAAGAGGCTTTTTAGTTCCTCTTCCCTTTCTGCCATAAGGGTGGTGTCATCAGCATATCTGAGGTTGTTGATATTTCTCCTGGCAATCTTGATTCCAGCTTGTGCTTCTTCCAGCCCAGCATTTCTCATAATGTACTCTGCATATAAGTTAAATAAGCAGGATGACAATATACAGCCTTGACATGCTCCTTTCCCTGTTTGGAACCAGTCTGTTGTTCCATGTCCAGTTCTAACTGTTGCTTCCTGACCTGCATATATGTTTCTCAAGAGGCAGGTCAGGTGGTCTGGTATTCCCATCTCTATCAGAATTTTCCACAGTTTATTGTGATCCACACAGTCAAAGACTTTGGCATAGTCAATAAAGCAGAAATAGATGTTTTTCTGGAACTCTCTTTAGTACCAAGCATGTTTGTCCACCTGATTATTAAGATTCCCTTTTGAACTGCTGGTGATATTGTATATGAAATAGAAGGTTGAGTTTATTTAGAGTATCAAATCATCTGCCTAAAAAAATAAAGCCTTATTTCCTAGCTGGCATTGTATCTAAGCATAGCCATATGACTAAGTTCTGGCCAAAGAGATGTAAACGGAAGTACCATATGGAATGTTCAGGAAGATTTCTGACTTAGCTGAGAGGTGCTCCACTTTTTGCTTCTGCCTTCCTGTCTTCTTCCTTTCTGACATGATAGGCGGAGTTCCAGCAGATGTCTTGGACCAGGAAGTAACCAGGCTGGCCATGGAGTAGTCCTGTCAGTCCTGCATACACAGCTACAACTTCTTTTACATGTGGACAGAAAACAAAGCAAACCAAAAAACGACTTTGCATCTTGTTTTGTTACTGTTCTGTTGGATTTTCTGTGGTAGTAAGCTGAAACTTATCCTAAATATGTATATATGAGGATCCATTCATCAGGATCCATGCACATACTTCTCTAAACATCCTTGTCATCAATTCCTTCATCAGGATTCTTCTAAGATCCTCATCCTCTAAGCTGACTGTGGATGAGGGGACGGTCTTATCTTTCACCATCTCTCCTATGCAAAGGTGGTGAAATGCACTCTTTAGAATTCAGCTCATGAAAGAAGTTTCTTTCTTCATTAAGCTTCAGGTCTATGCCTGAGTGAGGTTAGAGTGATGTGGGAATTGCAAGTATAATCTCATAGCAAGAGAACCTGATGGAAGAGACAAAGATTAACAGATTCCAATCATATCTCCACCACCTGCCTCAGATCATCAGCATTCAAGTGTCAACCTAGAGAAGTGAGATGGGGTGGGGAGTGGGGGGAAAAGGAGGCTCAGGAGGGAGGGGACACATGAATACTTATGGTGGATTCATGCTGTTGTATGGAAAAAACCAACACAATATTGTAAAGCAATTATCTTCCAATTAAGAAAAAAAAAAGATTCAAGTTCCTGAAAAAAAAAAAAATGTACTCTAATTGTCAAGTTAGATGGTAGGTCTGCATTTTGTCAACATGAGTCAACTGAAGATAAAATCTGATCCCTGTAGTTTCTTTAGGAAAAGGTAGAAACATGGGGTTTACTATCCCAACTCCAGACACAAGAGAAGAGGTAGTCCCTCCCAAACTCCTCCTCCCAAATAATGCCAAATCCAGATGCTGATAAGAAGGGGAAGCAGATGCTATGCAGAAAAAGTAAGGGCAGACTTCCATTAGCCTTTGGCAGCTTCCACCTTATTAGATGCACTGGAGTGTTAGCAGCTGGTCCTGCATCTAGCTGCACGCTCACACAGAGAGGGTGCTGGTCAGAGCTCCACCACCTAGGTGCTGATTGTCTAGAGCAAATCACATGACCTTTAGGAGCTCTGATGTTCTCATCTGTGTAAAAGGGCTAGCCAACCTAACTTATTAGGGGCACAGCCTAAATTTTACATGAGACAACTTGTATCACAACATAGCATCTTAAAGTAGCTGCTATTAGTCCAAGTCTCAGTTTTTTAAATGATGGTCCTAATTCCAGCCTTCCGTAGTGTATTCCTTCATGCATGCTAGTAAAGTAATTATGAGCACAGGATGTGAATCAAACAGACTTCTATTTACCATCTATAAGATACTGATGAAATTATTTACCTCTCTAAATTCCCATTTTTGGGACATAAACTGAAAATAACAGATGCTTCAAAAACTTAATTCAAACAACAAATAAGATTATGCATATAAAGCATTTAGTACAGAGTCTAACACTTAGGAGGCTTCCCAGGTGGTGCAGTGGTGAAGAATTTGCCTGCCAATGCAGGAGACATGGGTTCGATCCCTGGGTCAGGAAGATTCCCTGGAAAAGGAAATGGCAACCCACTCCGATATTCTTGCCTGGGAAATCCCATGGACAGAGAAGCCTGGCAGGCTATATATAGACTACTGGATGACCAAGAGTCCTACGTGATGGCGCATGCATGCACGTATGCACACTAACATATAGAAAATGCTCAAAGATGGCAACTATCCCCACTATTATATTATTATTATTATTACATAAGAGATTTTGACTCAAGCTATACAACTTTCTGGAAATAGTCAGTGCTATGTGAGAGTATGAAGATTTGTCTCAGTTCTACAATATGATTCTAAAGGGAAAAAATAAGCTTTTATTTGAGGTAGCACTTTAAAACAGCTTTAAATGGATAAAGATAACAATGACTGATTGTCCCTATTACTCTGTTATGGTCTTATAAAATGTATTGCATGCCCACAGCATACTCTAGATAACAGAGCTGGTACTTGCCCGTGGGGACTATTTGCCTACACTTAAGATCACAGACAAACTCTTACTCAATTGTGGAATTTGTCTGGAACCTAATTATAACCCTGATCTTCTCCCCCACTACCTAATTCTTCCTAGATACCTCAAAAGACTAATATAAAACAGAATATGGGAAAACGGCATATGCCAAAGTGAAAGCACAATTAAAATGATGTCTGATCAGCCTCAGGAGTACAAATTGCCACAAAAATCACTTCTACGAGACTACACTCACTCAGGGATTACGGCATAAAATCTACCAACAGCAAGGTGGGAGGCAGATCCTCTGACTTCCGTAGAGATTTATTCTTTTCTAGGCACATTATTGATCCATTAATTCACATTTATCGAGCATCCACTATGCACAAAGCTAATTATTCAGGAAAGATATGCATCACATTAGCCTCAATCCTTCAAACTGAAAGAATTAGGTGTACATTCATTATTCCATTCCTGTGTGCATCCACAGACTCAATGCGAATTCAATGAGCATCTCCTAAGTGCCAGACCCTCTACTTAGGAAAGGGATATGAAGATAAATAAGAGAAAGTTACTCAGATGCCCAAAGGTTGATCCAATGTAACCTACTGCCTGTGAAACATATTTGCTTCTTGGCACCCGTGAGTTCTTCCTGTTGGGGTGGTGGGAGAGGATTCCGGGGGTCGGGCTAAGGTCATAGAGAATGAGGAAAACAGTTAAGTCATGCCCAGGGACACTAGGGGTGGAGCCACCCTTCTCCTGGGGGAGAGCTGAGAGGACTGGAATCAGAAGCACACGTATCAGGGCAGAGGTGGCACCAACATGCATCAGTGAAACTGGCCCTTGGAATTTAGAGAAATGCCCCTTGAACAAACAAACATTTCAGCAACTCTGGAAGAACGGGTTTCAGAAACCCGTTCTGTGCAAGAGTTGACCTGGGGCGGTTGGTGTGCCATTCCTGGGCGTTTTGCTGTGTGGGACAGTTTTTTCTCCTGTACAGTCTCCACTCTTGCTCGCAGACTATCTGCAATTAAATGTGCACGTCTGGAAGTTAACGCTGTCTGTGCTGCTGGCTTTGTCTGCCCCAGCTCATGAACTGGTGATGGCTGAGGTTACTTGCAATGTCTGTCCTCCCTTCATGGCTTCTAGGCAGTAATTCCAGCCAGTTCTGATAAACAAAGGACACAGGGAACTGGCACAGAGGTTGGAAACTGCTTGCTCTGTGCCAGTTACCAGGCTGCCACAGGTCAGTGCCCTGAGCAGCTATAAGAACCCAGCATTGGGAAGGACAGTTTTCTCCAAGCTTGGCATTTGGTGGACAAAGTGGGGAGGGCCCAGGGTAGCATGGGTGACTTCTTGGAGATGAAAGGGACCCTGAAGGATCATTGAGTGAGGAGGCAGGTGGGGAACAGGACAGGAGAGTGGCCTCCTTTCCCTGGCTTTTCCTACTTCTTATGGATTTGTCCATATCTTCTCCAAAAGAAGTTCCCAAGACAAAGACTCGGGTGGGAGCACTTTACCTGTGATGTCGTCTCTCCATGTACAAATGAGAGAGTGATGACAGCGGATCAGGGAGGGAGGAAATCCATTCCAAGGTGTGCTCTTGAGCAGCCCAGCTCTGCAGGAAGCTGGGGCTCCACCCAGTGCTGAAGGCCCTGCGAGGAACCGTGAGGAGGGAACCTACCTCATACCTGTGCCGCCGGAGAGTGCAGTGTGACTCATCCAGCAACCTCCATCCCCATTAATTGGGGACTGCTTCCCAGGCCATTGAAACCCCCTCCCCACACTGCTGGGCTGCACTGGCGTGCAGGGGAGCAGGTACAGGTCGTGCTGAGAAAACCCAGAGCAGAGGGAAAGAGGCATGGAGGGGTTTTTCTTTTTTAAATTAATTTTTATTGCAGAATAGTTGCTCTACAATGTGTTAGTTTCTGCAGTACAGCAAAGTGAATCAACAGGAAGTATATATATTTATGCCGAGCCATGCTAAATCCCCTCAGTCATGTCTGACTCTTTGTGACCCCATGGACTCTAGCCCACCAGGCTCCTCTGTCCATGGGATTCTCCAGGCAAGAATGCTGGAGTCGGTTACTGTGCCCTCCTCCAGGGAATCTTCCCAACCCAGGGGTCGAACCCACATCTCTCATGTCTCCTGCATTGGCAGGCGGGTTCTTTACCACTAGAGCCACTTGGGAAGCCTATACATATATTTATATCCCCTTCTTTTTGGATTTCCTTCCCTCTTAAGTCCCTGCAGAGAATCGAGCAGAGTTTCTTGTTCCGTACAGTAGGTTCTCATTAGTTATCTGTTTCATACATAGCAGTATATACATGTCAATCCCGATCTCCCAGTTCATCCCACCCTCCTGGAGGGGCTTGAGGTGGAAAGTTCCCCACATTCTGGAAGCTGTCTATTGGCACCACAGGCAGACTCAGGGGTGGACCATGCAGACAAGGGGTAGGGCATCAGCCGTGTCAGGAGCAGTCAACAGACACAGTGTTTGCATTTGGAGAGAAATCAATGAAGACACACCTAGAGAGAAGGAACCTCCTTTATATGAAAGAGGAAGCCAAGATGTGAGGCCTTGCAACATCAACAAAGGCTCCAAAAAGAGGTCACCCCATCACTTTCTTTGTGGCCCTCCACGGTTGCCTGAATTTTTAGAGATCCCAATCTGCATATCTGTGAAACAAAATCTGTAAGATCAGTTCCATCTTGCTGGCAGAAGTTTTAAGAGAACAAAATGAGAAAGTGCTTGTGCACATATTTGCATAGAACCAAATGTTGACTCATGGTAAAGAATCTGACTGCAATGCGGGAGGATCCCTGGGTTGGGAAGATCCCCTGGAGGAAGGCATGGCAGTCTACTCCAGTGTTCTTGCCTGGAAAACCCCATGGATAGAGAAGATGATGGACTGCAGTCCATGGGATCACAAAGGGTCAGACACAACTGAGAAACTAACATGAAAAGAGTATTATACCCTGAATTTCTTTATTCCACCAGTATTATCCGATGCCTGCGTACTAGAGGTCAAGACCTATGCTAAGCATTAAAGATAGCAAAGTGAATAAGACCAATAATGTTCCCATTCACAGAGCTAGTAGTCTATTGAGGGATATAGGAAAAAAAATAAAGGAAGTTTAATGAAGTGTAGTGATAGGGGGAGTGTAGCCACCATAAAGGAATAAATACAAGGTACTATAGTAATGCAAATAGGAGCATAAAGGACGCTTAAGATATCAGTCCTGAATGTTCATTGGAAGGACTGATGTTGAAGCTGAAACTCCAATACTTTGGCCACTTAATGTGAAGAGCTGACTCATTTGAATTGTATAATGATCACCACCATCAATCCGTAGATCTTTTTTCATCTTGCAAAACTGAAACTCTCTGCAGAAGGTCTCCTACATACAACTGAGTTCTGTACTGAGAGCACATCGGTACAGAAGTCCAACTTGTTGGTAAGTCCAACAATTTAGCCTAGGTACCCAACTAATATAATCGGCTATATAGTACTATGCTGTGATAAGTTGGTAATACTTTTCACACAAACAATACATGAACACAAAGAATAAAATAATTGTAATCTTACTGTACAGTTCCTTCACCAGTACGGTAGTACAGGACTACAGCGGGCATACAGAGCTGGCATCACACGAATAGGCAAGAAGAGTTATAGACTTGAGGAGGGGAAAGGAGATGGGAGATGGTAGAGCTGATGGATTCTCAGCAATAGGAGGGGCAAGCTGCAGTCTCACTCATGCCCGATATTGATGGAACTCATGTTCGCACCTTCCAAAGTTCGCGACTTGAAGGTTTGCATGCAGGGGACTTACTGTACCTGTTAGACAGTAGCTCCCCAGTTCCTTCCCCCCTCCCCGGGTCCTTTCTGTCTTTCTGACTTTAATTACTCATATGGGTGAAATCATCCAGTGTTTGTTCTTTCACGACTGACTTACCGCTCTCAGCAGGATGAGGTTTGCTGACGCTGTAGCGTTTGTCAAACTTCCCTTCCTTAGAAAGGCTGAGTAATATCCCATGGTGTGCACAGACCACATTTTGGTTATCCCTTTATCTATTCGTCAGTTCAGGGGCAGCTTTTGACCTCAGCTTTGGCGGCTGATAAAGGTGCCACTGTGAACATGGGTGAGTCCCTGCTGTCAATTCTGGAACTTTGACCTCTTGCCATTCGTCATTGTTGACCAGTTTCCACATGGAAATGCACATCTTTTCTCCTTTACTGGAGCATATGGAGGATCTTGCAGTAGACAGAGTTCTCTTCCTGTTGGGAGTATTCATCAGAAACCCCGTCAATCCTGTTTCCCCGCCCACATGTAGAATAAGGAGAGTGTAGACGACACGTGGCTCTACTTCTAGTCCTTCCACTTATTAATTGTGTAGACCTAAGCAAGTCATCTTACTCTTTAAATCTCAGCTTCTTACTCACTCAGTCCTCTCTGGCTTTGTGTGACTACATGGACTGAAGCCGGCCTGGCTCCTCGGTCTCTGGAATTCTCCAGGCAAGAATATCGGAGTGGGTAGTCATTCCATTCTCCAGGGGATCTTCCGGACCCAGGGATCGAACCCAGGTCTCTTGCATTGCAGGCAGATTCTTTACTGTCTGAGCCACCAGAGAAGGCCAGAGCCACCAGGGAAGTCTTAGCTTATTATTCTTTAAAATAAGGAGGCTGTAACCACAGGACTGGAAAAGGTCAGTTTTCATTCCAATCTCAAAGAAAGGCAATGCCAAAGAATGCTCAAACTACCACACAATTACACTCATCTCACATGCTAGTAAAGCAATGCTCAAAATTCTCCAAGCCATACACCAACGTGGGGTGGGAGGTTCATGTTTGGGTGTTCGTGTACACCCGTGGCAGATTCATGTCAATGTATGCCAAAACCAATAGAGTACTGTAAAGTAAAATAAAGTAAAATGGAAGCGCTAAAAAATAAATAAATAAATAAATAATTCTCCAAGCCAGGCTTCAGCAATACATGAACTATGAACTTCCAGATTTTCAAGCTGGTTTTAGAAAAGGCAGAGGTACCAGACACCAAATTGCCAACATCCACTGGATCATTGAAAAAGCAAAAGAGTTCTAGAAAAACATTTATTTCTGCTTTATTGACTACACCAAAGCCTTTGACTGTGTGGATCACAATAAACTGTGGAAAATTCTGACAGAGATGGGAATACCAGACACCTGACCTGCCTCTCGAGAAACCTGTATGCAGGTCAGGAAGCAAGAGTTAGAACTGGACATGGAACAACAGACTGGTTCCAAATAGGAAAAGGAATATGTCAAGGCTGTATATTGTCACCCTGCTTATTGAACTTATATGCAGAGTCAGTTCAGTTCAGTACCTCAGTCGTGTCCGACTCTTTGCGACCCCATGAATCTCAGCATGCCAGGCCTCCCTATCCATCACTATCTCCCGGAGTTCACTCAGACTCACGTCCATCGAGTCCGTGATGCCATCCAGCCATCTCATCCTCAATCGTCCCCTTCTCCTCCTGCCCCCAGTCCCTCCCAGCATCAGAGTCTTTTCCAATGAGTCAACTCTTTGCATGAGGTGGCCAAAGTACTGGAGTTTCAGCTTCAGCATCATTCCTTCCAAAGAAATCCCAGGGTTGATCTCCTTCAGAATGGACTGGTTGGATCTCCTTGCAGTCCAAGGGACTCTCAAGAGTCTTCTCCAACACCACAGTTCAAAAGCATCGATTCTTCAGCNACTCAGACTCATGTCCATCGAATCCGTGATGCCATCCAGCCATCTCATCCTCTGTCGTCCCCTTCTCCTCCTGCCCCCAATCCCTCCCAGCATCAGAGTCTTTTCCAATGAGTCAACTGTTCGCATCAGGTGGCCAAAGTAGTGGACTTTCAGCTTTAGCGTCATTCCTTCCAAAGAAATCCCAGGGTTGATCTCCTTCAGAATGGACTGGTTGGATCTCCTTGCAGTCCAAGGGACTCTCAAGAGTCTTCTCCAACACCACAGTTCAAAAGTATCAATTCTTCGGCGCTCAGCTTTCTTCACAGTCCAACTTTCACATCCATACATGACCACAGGAAAAACCATAGCCTTGACTAGACAGACCTTAGTCGGCAAAGTAATGTCTCTGCTTTTGAATATACTATCTAGGTTGGTCATAACTTTTCTTCCAAGGAGTAAGCGTCTTCTAATTTCATGGCTGCAGTCACCATCTGCAGTGATTTTGGAGCCCCCCAAAATAAA
The DNA here is from genome assembly GCA_006410675.1 of Oreotragus oreotragus. NCBI lineage: Eukaryota > Metazoa > Chordata > Mammalia > Artiodactyla > Bovidae > Oreotragus > Oreotragus oreotragus. Next base: position 292,693 of record SJYX01010026.1, on the reverse strand, counting down.
GCCTGACACTGTTTCCACTGTTTCCCCATCTATTTCCCATGAAGTGATGGGACTGGATGACATGATCTTTGTTTTCTGAATGTTGAGCTTTAAGCCAACTTTTTCACTCTCCTCCTTCACTTTCATCAAGAGGCTTTTAGCTCCTCTTCACTTTCTGCCATAAGGGTGGTGTCATCTGCATATCTGAGGTTATTGCTATTTCTCCCGGCAATCATGATTCCAGCTTGTGTTTCTTCCAGTCCAGTGTTTCTCATGATGTACTCTGCATATAAGTTAAATAAAGTTAAGGAATTTAGTGTTTTTCTCTGTATCGGGAGAAGCAAGAGTCTGGGCTCAGGGAAACCATTCCTTTCATGTGTATCTCAGCTGTCTGGGGCCAGTATCTTGCAGTTCTTCACATCCCTCCCGAGTGCAGGGAGTGGCTGCAGCCTAACGGCTGACAGATCGCAGGTACTGTTCTCCTTTTGGATGCCCTCAGGGCTCAGAAATTCATTTTTGGAGGGCAGGAATCACTGATGGCTGTGGCATGCTTATTTACTGACATGGTAGGAACACTCCATTTCTCAAACATTTATTAAGAAAAGCTCATTTGAGGTTTATTACAGTCTTACTATTCTTAATAAAAGCCCAGGGGCTTCCCTGATGGTCCTGTGGCTAAGACGCTATATTCCCAATGCAGGGCTTCGGGTTCGATCCCTGGTCAGGGAACTAGATTGGAATGCCCCAAATTAAAAAAAAAAAAAAAAAAAAAAAAGGGATAAAAAGATCCTGCTTGCTGCAAGGAAAAATCTGAGTGCTACAACTAAGACCCAGAGCAGCCAATTAATTAATTAATCAAGATACAATAAATATTTTTTTTTTAAAAAAGCCCAAAGTTAGGTTCTCTTTCTGTCCATTTTACAGATAGGACAACTGAGCGCAGGGAGGGAAATCTCCGAGACTGAGCTGGATCCACACCCAGCCACCCGTGCTTTTCGGATTCCCAAAGACCAGCGATGCATATGTGAAGTTTGTGTTTTCTCCTCATTTTAATAGTACATAACCTTCTGAAGGGACTCGTTGTTCATGAATATTGGCTGGGTGCCCGAGTGCTATATGGGATTCGTTTAAACTTGGGCTCTGGCAAATTTGATTTTTACTGAAAATTACCCATTTTTTAACATTTAAAATGTTATCGAGCCATGTGGCCATTGCCGTCTTGGGCAGAAAACATCTTGGATGAATTTGCATTTTTAATTCTTGGCATTTTATTTTGCTTCATTTCCCAATGAAGCATTTTTTTTCCCCTTCCTTAAAAAAAAAAAAAAAATTAAAGAAAGGAGACAGCCCGCAACAGGGCCAGAGTGCCAAGAAAACATAATAATAGTGGTAATATGTGTTCCCTCGCTGCTAATTGCACCAAATTTTACCATGTGCTCCAGAAGCAGAGCCTGCCTGCCACTCTCCAGACCCAATTTCTCCTGCAGCCACTTAACAGTGGTGAGATAATTGTGCGTTAATGGGCTGGCTCCTCCCGAGGGTGGCTGCCTGGCGAGTGTGGGGAGGGGTGGGGGGCAGGGTGAGGCAGCCCCTTGGGACCTGCATTATTTAACAGGTCTTCTCATCACCGTTGCCCAGGGCTCTTGTGGGGCTGGAGGAGCTGGGCCAGACGGTACCAGAGCCCGACAGAGCTTTAAAGACCAGTGGGTCATATTACAGATGGGGAAACTGAGGCTGAGGGAAGGAAGAGGGAACGAGGGCTCTTTAGTCATTATTCAGTGGTAGTTTCTTGAGGGCCTATTGTGTGCCGAGGAGCAAAAAGGTTCGACACAGCTCTGCCCCACCTGGGGTGGGGGACAGGCAGGTACACAGCGTACGTGAATGCAGGGTGACAAGGGCCTGGAGAGTGGACATTCAGGGGCTATGTGAGAGCGGGCGCCCACCCTTGAACTCCTCCCCCATACCAAGAACCCTCCCAGCCCCGAAGGCAGGTGTTTGATTTTATAGATGAGGAAGCCCAGGTGTGTTATGGGTATTATGTTCACTTTATAGGTAAGAAAGGGACTTCCACGGTGGCTCAGCGGTGAAGAATCCACCTGCAATGAGGAGCCGAAAGAAACCCAGGTTGGATCCCTGGATGATCCTTGGTCAGGATGATCCCCTGGAATAGGAAATGGCAGCCCACTCCAGTATCCTTGCCTGGAAAGTTCCCTGGACAGAGGAGCCTGGGGGGCCACAGTCCATGAGGCTGCAAAGAGTCGGACACGACTGAGCAACTGAGCCTGCACACGTACCCAGACCTGGATGAGGAAAGTGATGTGGAGTAATGGGGTGGCCCCTGCACCCCCATTTACAGGGAATACAGTGATGAAAATTGCACTCTGCCTGCCAGGGGCCGCTGGCCTGGTGAGGCCAACAGAAGACAACAAATTCATCAGGAAGATGATTTCACATTCGATGAGTGTCCTGAGCAAAGTACAGCAGGACCGCGGGAAAGAGAGTGACCCAGTGAGGTGTGGAAGCTGCCAGAAAGACCTGGAAATGAGCTCCGTGCATGTCAGGACTGGAAGAGCCCCAGAGGACGGCCAGGGTGGATGCAGATTAAACTTGTTTCCAGGCTTGGGCTCCACCTCTAGCTGGGTGGCCACGGGCGAGTTAGCTGCCCTCTGGGGGTTCTCCTTTCCACGTCTGCCTAACGCAGTAGTAACAAGAGTATCTAACACTTAAGTCTGCTGTGAAGATTACAGAAGCTAGATGCACACATAGAATATGTATACACATGCACGCGTCGCCCTTAGCCAAGAGCCCAGCAGGGACCAAGACCTCGGGGAGCCGGGGCGGGCGCTTCTCTCCCTCCCCGAGCCGGTGGGGCCCTCCGCCCTGTCTCAGTCCTTCTCTCCCTCTAGAGACTCTGACTTGAGGGGCCATTCAGACTGCTTCGCGAAGTGAGGAAGCCACATTTGAATTTGTTAGAAAAACAAAAAACAAAAAAACCCAACAAAAGCCCCAAACCAAACAAACACTGCGCGCCGCGGCCGCCGTTCCCTTCCGCCGGCGCCTCGCACAATATGGTGCGGTGCGCCGGGAAAGCTTGGCCACAGATGGCGTGCTTGGGACCAGCCCTGTTTTCTAAATACCCGCTTCCTCAGTGTAAATGATAACGCGCAGACACATGGTGCTGCTTGGCTCCCGCGAGGCTCCGGCATCCACGCTTTTCCTGGCCTGGCGCCCCGGGTCCGGCTCTCTCCTCCCAGACGGCAGGCTGGAGAATCCTCGAAGGCGAACGATGCGGACGCGGGGACGCAGGCGCGGACGCTCAGGTCAGAGGCGCCCGGTCCCTCGGACCCAAGTGGGGCCGCCACTCACCGCTTGCTCTCCCGTCTGGGACCTCGTGGCACAACCATGGCAGAGACGAGGCGCGCGCGGGAGCACCTTCAGGGGACCCTCGAAAGGACGCCGAGGTGGGGCTGGGACTGGAACCCAGCTCCTGGGTGTCTGTGTTCTTGAAGCTCGTCCTCCTTCCAGGAAGAGCGTGCGTTCCTGAGAGGATTCCACCGAGCACCGCCCTCAAAGGTAGCAGAGAGAGGATGGGCCGGGGTGTTCATTTCTCTCCGGAAGGAAGGAGTCTCTGCTTTCAGGCCTGCAGCAGCGGGGCGGAGTGGAGGGAGGTATCTACTTCCGTGTTCAGTCGCTGCCTCGGACTCTTCGTGACCTCATGGACTGTAACCCACCTGGCTATTCTGTCCATGGGATTTGCCAGGCAAGAATACTGGAGTGGCTTATTTCCTTCTCCAGGGGATCTTCCTGATCCAAGAACTGAACCCTCCTCTCCTGCCCTCTCCTGGACTGGCAGGTGGATGCTTTACCACTGAGCTACCTATGGGAGGAAGGCGACCTTGGCGTCCCTACACCCTTGGCTTTGGATTCTGCCCCCTCTCTGTCCTAGTGACTTCCCCTGCGGAGGCCCTCCAGAGCCTACTTTCCTTATCTGCGAAGTGGAGAGGAGGTACCAGGGGCGGGGCCTGGGGGAGCAGGCAAGAAGGGGATGCATTGTCTGCAGGGAATTTCAGCAAACTAATAAAAGCGACTCAAACTGGAGTTGGCTTTTTAATTACCACTGTGCACTGACAATTCCAAACAATGTCGGGGATAGAACAGTCCTCCCCGAAATGTTCTGTTGTCGGTCTAAGTTTTTAAACAATTGCTGCATTTAATGGTGAGTCTAAGCACAGTATCTCTCAGTTCACATGCTTTTATGACTTGTCCTTCAATAAATGTTATGTTCAATATGGAAGTTATACTTCTGGTCCCAAAGATGTCATGCGTGGACTCAACAACATGCATTTTTAGCAGGATGGTTTTCTAACAGCACAGAACTACCCTCCAGAGCCTACTTTCCTTATCTGCGAAGTGGAGAGGAGGTACCAGGGGCGGGGCCTGGGGGAGCAGGCAAGAAGGGGATGCATTGTCTGCAGGGAATTTCAGCAAACTAATAAAAGCGACTCAAACTGGAGTTGGCTTTTTAATTACCACTGTGCACTGACAATTCCAAACAATGTCGGGGATAGAACAGTCCTCCCCGAAATGTTCTGTTGTCGGTCTAAGTTTTTAAACAATTGCTGCATTTAATGGTGAGTCTAAGCACAGTATCTCTCAGTTCACATGCTTTTATGACTTGTCCTTCAATAAATGTTATGTTCAATATGGAAGTTATACTTCTGGTCCCAAAGATGTCATGCGTGGACTCAACAACATGCATTTTTAGCAGGATGGTTTTCTAACAGCACAGAACTGTTTGAGCTTCCTCTGGACACGCTCTGGTACTATATATGCCCATATTTAAATATTAGATTTGAAATACAGCAACAACATCAGAGTGATTGAAGAGATAGAAAAAAATAGTCCTAGAGTTATTTGAATTAAATGACATAACACATGAGAAGTACTTGCTCAAGGGCAGAGCCTGGCACTTGGCTGTTGCTTACTAGATCTGAGTTACCTTTCATTCTGGAAATATGGATCCTTCAGCTGTCAAAATGGGCATAATAACATCTCACAGGGATTTTGGTTAGAATCCTAGCTTTCCAAGCTCTTGGCATTAAAATCTAAGTTCATGAAGTCTCATTTCCTTTTCTGAAAAATAGGTATCATATTGTCTATTCCAGTGGGAAGCCGTGAGCTCACCTCTGCAAAGTGTCTGGTGAGGCTGTGTGGTCCAATCCTATTCAGCAGCTGACCCTGGGCTCCATTCCCCCTTCCTGAACTCTATTCTTTTGGATTTTTTCCTAGTCTTGGTTCCCTAAGACTGTCTCTTCTGGAGGACAGAGAGTAGGTTCTCTGTAGTAATCTGGGGTCTTTCTTGCAAGAGATAGAGAAACTTACTGGGTTATCCTAAGCAAAAGGAGCTTTGGTGAGAGGCTATTATGGGATGTTTGCATGCTGGGGGATGGAGGAGCTCCTGAAATGGATGGGAAGCCCTTCAACCAGCCTTGGGAATGGACAGAAACCAATACGGCTCAGGATAAAGCAGAGGAAGCAGGAGGAACAGATGCCCTGTTAAAATGGAGACAGCTTGGCCAAGAGGCCACCGCCACCCCTTTAAGGTGTTGCAACTACTCACCTTTCTCTACTCACACCATTCTAATGTGATGGTTTAAGATTCAGATCCTGGAAGGCAGGCTCTGATTGGCTGATCAGGGCAGGGAGAGGTAGGGTCTGGTCCTTGGGCTTCCAGAGTGGAGGCTTGTTCTGGAATCCCTCTCAGAGAACACACAGTGAGGGAGAGCTGGTTTCCCCAGAGAAATCTGATGCGCTGTTAGGCAGTGGGGTTAGTTACAGAGCAACCGCATTTCTTACAAATCCACCACACTCACCCTTGGATCTTTTTCCTTTCTACTCCTTGGAACCCCAGATGACTCCCCTCTTGGTCCACCCAAGAGAAGTCCTCATAATAACTGATGGATATGAAACACTTGACTTTCAAACCTAGGTCAGATGGGTAATGCTTCTGCCTGAATAACAGAGAAACTGGCATTTAGATACCAGGGAACATTTCATGCAAAGATGGGTTCGATAAAGGATAGAAATGGTATGGACCTAACAGAAGCAGAAGATATTAAGAAGAAGTGGCAAGAACACACAGAAGAACTGTATAAAAAAGATCTTCATGACCCAGATAATCACGATGGTGTGATCACTCACCTAGAGCCAGACATCCTGGAATGTGAAGTCAAGTGGGCCTTAGAAAGCATCACTACAAACAAAGCTAGTGGAAGTGATGGAATTCCAGTTGAGCTATTTTAAATCTTGAAAAATGATGCTGTGAAAGTGCTACACTCAACATGCGAGCAAATTTGGAAAACTCAGCAGTGGCCACAGGACTGGAAAAGTTCAGTTTTCATTCCAATCCCAAAGAAAAGCAATGCCAAAGAATGCTCAAACTACTGCACAATTGCAGTCATCTCACATGCTAGTAAAGTAATGCTCAAAATTCTCCAAGCCAGGCTTCAGTAATATGGGAACCATGAACTTCCAGATGTTCAAGTTGGTTTTAGAAAAGCCAGAGGAACCAGAGATCAAACTGCCAACATCCGCTGGATCATGGAAAAAGCAAGAGAGTTCCAGAAAAACATCTATTTCTGCTTTATTGACTATGCCAAAGCCTTTGACTGTGTGGATCACAATAAACTGTGGAAAATTCTGA
>SJYX01010026.1:270925-282633 GCA_006410675.1 Oreotragus oreotragus | reverse complement strand
TTAGGTGGTCTGGTATTCCCATCTCTTTCAGAATTTTCCACAGTTTATTGTGATCCACACAGTCAAAGGCTTTGGCATAGTCAATAAAGCAGAAATAGATGTTTTTCTGGAACTCTCTTGCTTTTTCCATGATCCAGCGGATGTTGGCAATTTGATCTCTGGTTCCTCTGCCTGTTCTAAAACCAGCTTGAACATCAGGGAGTTCACGGTTCACATATTGCTGAAGCCTGGCTTGGAGAATTTTGAGCATTACTTTAAGGGAGATTCTGATGCTTCTGGGGTAACTTTCCTGAGTGGATAGCCTGGGAAGTCTCATACAGTCCTGCCCTTAGAAGAGCTCTGCACTTGATTCAGCATTCTGTTGCCATCATATTGAAATTCTTATTAATGTTTGAACAAGAGGCCCCACAAGTTATGTAGCCAGTCCTGCTTTCTTCAGGTGAATGCAAGACACTTTGACAGATGGTCCTGTCAAGATTCCATGCAGTGGTGATCAGGTGGTTTTCTAGAGCATTACTAAGGATATGCCATCATATGAAGGGGGCTGAATGCCAGGCGGGCAAACTATAGGCAAAGGCAGTGGATGTTTATTACAGCCTTGTCAGAAACCTACATCCCCCTACACCCCTTTCCCCATGCTTACAGTTTTACCTTGCACCACTTCCACCCAGATTTCATTGACCAGAAGTAGTTGTAGGACCTTGAGTTAACTGCAAGGAAGCTGGGGAATGAAGTGCTCAGGATGTGGAAATGAGATTAAAGAGCATTCAACCAGTCTCAACGGAAGCTATTTGCCCAGAATCATAAGCCACCCAAATTATGTTCTGTGTTTTATATACCAAAGAGTGATTGTCAGTGGGTGGGAAAAATGGTACTTGAGATCAAGCATGAAGGGAAAAAGATAAAGTAAAAACTTGTAAAAACTGCATGATAGCAACCTGCTTTCAAATGAGGATCACCATTGACACAACTCTCTCTTGCATCTGAGGTGAAAAGAAATATTTATTGGAATTAAAACCAGAACTTCTCAGTAGATAAATAAATGATCAACCAGACACAGCTGAGAAAAGAACAAATGAATTAGAAGCTTAAACTAAGTCTTTCAGAATCTAGCCCAAGGAATTAGAGCTAAAAACTAATAAAAGCACAGAAAATGCAAAAGAGAACTGAAGAAAATTTGAAGACAGAATGAAGCACAGGGCCATCAGTCAAAGTGTCTTGCATTCACCTGAACAAAACAGGACTGGCTACATATGACTAACAACATGGAAAATACGGAAGAGATGGCAAATGTGAAAGAAACAACAATTATGACAGAAATAAAGAGAATGGAATATAGAATGAGAAGCTTCAACATAAATCTAACAGGATGCAATTTATTAAAATAGAAAATATAAAAGGGCACTTAAAACTCATGGAAGATAGAAATAAAGCTTCTTCAAAGTTCGAGAGAGAGAGAGATGGGTAAAACACAGCAAAGTGGTAATTTAAACAATAACATCTGAAAAATTTTCAGAAGTGTATAAATATCCACTAAGCTCCACACTTAGGGACTTTATGGTGAAATTTCAGAATATCAGAGAGGGAAAATCCTGAAGATCACCAGAGAGTGAAGCATAAATTTCTTTCAACAAATCAGAGCACAAGTCAGATTATTAGCCAACTTGTCATGAACAACAACATACACCAGAAAGAAATGGAATAATGTTTTTGAAGTTGAAAGAGATTAATTGTGAACCTATGATTCTATACCCAGCCAAACTATACCTTAAGGGCAAGGATGGCAAAGATATTTTTAGATAAACCAGAAGATTGAATAGAAATTATAGGTAGTTGCTGTCTAACATAATCACTAAATGAATTACTTAAACAAGACAAAAATAAGAAGGCAAGAATATACAATGGGAAAAACACAAACTACTCAATAACCAGTACTGGGAAAACTGAACAGCTTCACGTGAAAGAATCAAACTCGACTACTCTCACACCATGGGCAAAAATAAGTTCAAAATGGATTAAGGACTTAAATGTGAGACCTGAAACTGTAAAGCTTCTAGAAGAGAATATAGACAGCGTAGATGATATGCTCTTTGGCATGGGTCTTAGAAATACTTTTTGAGAGTATATCTCCTCAGGCTGCTGCTGCTGCTAAGTCGTTTCAGTTGTGTCTGACCCCGTGCGACCCATAGACGGCAGCCCACCAGGCTCCCCCGACCCTGGGATTCTCAAGGCAAGAACACTGGAGTGGGTTGCCATTTCCTTCTCCAATGCATGAAAGTGAAAAGTGAAAGGGAAGTCGCTCAGTCGTGTCCGACTCTTACGGACCCCATGGACTGCAGCCCACCAGGCTCCTCCGCCCATGGGATTTTCCAGGCAAGAGCACTGGGAGGTGCCATTGCCTTCTCTGCAAAACAACACAAAAATAAACAAATGGGACTACATGAAACTCAAAAGCTTTTGCACGGTGAAGGAAAGTCTCAGCAAACGAAAAAGCCACCTAGTGAGTGGAAGAAGATATTTGCAGGCAATTTATCTAACAAGTGGTTAATATCCAAACTTCACCAAAAAAGCCCCTATCTGTGGAATATAAAAAGAAATGATACAAATGAACTTAGTTACAAAACAGAAACATACTCACAGACTTAGAAAATGAACTTATGATTGCTGGGGGGAAGGATGGGGGAGGGAGCAGTTGAGGAGTTTGGAATGGACATGTATGCACTATTGTATTTAAAATGGATAGCCAGTAAGGACCTACCATATACCACATGGAATTCTGCTCAGTGTTATGTGGCAACCTGGATGGGAGGGAATTTGGGGGAGAATAGATACAGGTATTTATATGGCTGAGTCCCTTTGCTGTTCCCCTGAAACTGTCACAACATTGTTAATTGGCTATACACGAATACACAGTAAAAGTTAAAAAAACAACAACAACATACAATTAAAAAAATGGGCATAAGGCCTGAATAGACATTTTTCCGAAGAAGACCTACAGATGGGCAAAGAGCACATGAACAGATGTGCTCTACATCAGTAATCATCAGTTCAGTTCAGTTCAGTTCAGTCACTCAGTCGTGTCCGGCTCTTTGCGACCCCAAGAACTGCAGCATGCCAGGCCTCCCTGTCCATCACCAACTCTCGGAATTTACCCAAACTCATGTCCATCGAGTCCATGATGCCATCCAGCCATCTCATCCTCTGTCGTCCCCTTCTCCCCCTGCCTCCAATCCCTCCCAGCATCAGAGTCTTCTGCAATGAGTCAACTCTTCTCATGAGGTGGCCAAAGTACTGGAGTTTCAGCTTTAGCATCATTCCTTCCAAAGAAATCCCAGGGCTGATCTCCTTCAGAATGGACTGGTTGGATCTCCTTGCAGTCCAAGGGACTCTCAAGAGTCTTCTCCAACACCACAGTTCAAAAGCATCAATTCTTCGGTGCTTAGCTTTCTTCACAGTCCAACTCTCAGGGAAATGCAAATCAAAACCACAATGAGGTATCACTTCATACCTGTCAGATTGTTTTTTTTTTTAATCAAAAAAGACAACAAATAATAATTGTTGGTGAGGATGTGGAGAAAGGGAAACACTCCTGCACTGTTGGCGGGAGGGTACATTGTGCAGTGACTATGGAAGACATTATACTAATTCCTCAAAAATTAAAAAAGAACTCCCATATGACCCAGCTCTACTGCTGCTGCTGTTAAGTCGCTTCAGTCGTGTCTGACTCGGTGTGACCCATAGACGGCAGCCCACCAAGCTCCCCTGTCCATGGGACTTTCCAGGCAAGAATACTGGAGTGGGGTGCCATCGCCTTCTCCAGCTCTACTCCAGATTAAAACAGTAATAAGAAAGGATGCATGTGTCCCTATGGTCATTGAAACATTATTTACAATAGCCAAGGTATGGTGGCAATTGAAATGCTTTTATATATTTTGCATATATAAAAATGCAGTTCCAGATATACCAACACATGGAGAACCTTCTAGATGCCAGGCACTGTGCTAAGTCAGATTAGGAAACTGATCTCAGTAACTGATAACAGAAAAACAACAGAATAACAGAACTTCTAAGGAAATGAGGAAAAAAATGGACATAATTCAACTGAGACATAGACAAGTCTATAACTTTAATTGAAGATTTTGAACACTCTTCTCTCAGTAATTAGTAGGACATAAAATAAACTGGTAAGTAAAAAAAAAAAAAAAAAAAAACGGCTTGAACCACCAACCTACTTGACCTAATTGACGTCTACAGACTACTCCACACAACTGGAGAAAAGCAAATACACGCTTTAGAATGAAACACGCATTATGAAACATGCAGCAGCAGCAGAGCTGGGTCATATGGGAGTTCTTTTTTAACTGTGCCATAGCTGTACCATAAAATAAGTATTAGTAAATCTAAAGAGATAGCCATCAATAGAGTATATTCTCTGGCCACAATGACACTAAATGAGAATGCGATTATAAATGTAAATCTGCAAAATATTCATATATTTGGAAATGAAACAAAACACTTTTAAATAACCCATGGGTCAAAGAAAAATCAAAGGAAATATTAGATAATATTTTTGCATGGAACTAAAAAACAAACATATGAATATTTATAATGTTCATTTAAAAAATGTCATGTTTTTGAGAGGAAAGATAAAAAAAAATACATTAGAAAAGAAGAGATTAAAAAAAAATGATCTAAGTTTCCATCTTAAGAGGGGAAGGCCAAATTGGGGATACCAGATCGAGAGATATAAATTATTATATATGAAATAAATAAGTAACAAGGATCTATTGTATAGCACAAGGAATTACAGCCATTGGCCTGTAATGACTTCTGGTGGAGAATAATCTGTAGAAATACTGAATCACTATGCTGTGCACCAGAAACTAATGCTGCAGATCAGCTGTATTTTAATAAAACATCAAAAAAGAAAGAAAGATTAACAAAATATTTAGGGCTAAATTTAACAAAAGTGATACTGAAAACTATAAAACATTTCTGGAGGAAATTAAGGAAAAGCCCTTATATGGATATAATATATGGAGATATATGGAGAAATGGAGAAATATTTCTAAAGGAAATCAACGCTGAAGGAAGGACTTCAGAGTTGGAAGGACTGATCCTGCAGCTCTGATACTTTGACTATGTGATGGGAAGAGTCAATTCATTGGAAAAGACCCTGATGCTGGGAAAGACTGAAGGCAGGAGGAAAGGCGGGCAACAGAGGATGAGGTGGTTGGATGACATCACTGACTCAATGGACTTGAGTTTGAGCAAACTCTGGAAGATAGTGAAGGACAGTGAAGCCTGGCATGCTGAAGCCCATGGGGTCACAAAGAGCTGGACATGACTTAGTGACTGAATGAGAACAGCAGTAACAGATATGTGGAAATATATACTGAATGATAGAGATGTACTGCAAGACTCACTGTTAAGGTATCTGAAAGGTTTTTTCCTCAACACGTCTGACATTAACTGTATGTAGGTTTTCCATAGCAATTTTCCAATTCTCTGAGACCCGCCAGGTTTCCAACACTTCAAATCAATTCTGATACCAACTCCCGAAGTTAGTGCAGGCCCCCCAAGTTAAAGGCTAAGTTCTATAAGACAACCTGCCCTGCAGATGCCAGCTGCTAAAGGGTTACCCACATTTCTACCCTGCCATCTGCAAATTTGGGTCTTCCTACAGCCCTTCCTCAGGTTTGTTAATTTGCAAGAATGGCTCAAGGAACTCAGGAAAATACTTTTTTATATTTACTGGTTTATTATAAAGGCTATAGGGCTTCCCTTGTGGTTCAGCTGGTAAAGAATCCGCCTGCAATGCGGGAGACCTGGATTCAATCCCTGGGTTGGGAAGATCCCCTNTGTTAATTTGCAAGAATGGCTCAAGGAACTCAGGAAAATACTTTTTTATATTTACTGGTTTATTATAAAGGCTATAGGGCTTCCCTTGTGGTTCAGCTGGTAAAGAATCCGCCTGCAATGCGGGAGACCTGGATTCAATCCCTGGGTTGGGAAGATCCCCTGGAGAAAGGAAAGGCTACCCACTCCAGTATTCTGGCCTGGAGAACTGACTGTCTAGTCCTTGGGGTTGCAGAGTCAGACATGACTGAGCGGCTTTCACACTATAAAGGCTACAATGCAGGGACAGTCAGCTGGAAGAGGTGCCCAGGGGAAAAAAAGGGGAAGGATGCTGAAGCCTCCACGCCCTTTCCATGTACACCAACCATCTGACACACTGACGTGATTCACCAGTCTGGAAGCTCTCCAGACCACCTTGTTGAGTCTTTATGGAGTTCCACCTCCAGCTCTCCCCCCTTCCATTCCTGGAGGTTGGAGGTAGGTAAGTGGGGCTGAAAATTCCCATTTTCTAATCACTTAGACTGGTCCATTCTGGTCTACCCTAAGTTACCCCATTAACATAAACTTTGGAGTGAGCAAAAGAGGAATATTACGAATAACAAAAGACATTTCTATCACTCAGGGAATCCCAATAATTTTAGGAGCTCTGTGCCAGGAATCAGGGACAAAAGCTACATATATTTCTTATCGTAATATGACATCATTTTCTACCCAAAGAATTAATAGGTTTAATGTAATTTCAATCAGTATATCAGTGTATTTCTGGGAGGAATTGATAGACATTATAAAGTTTATATGGAAATACAAAAGACCTAGTGTAACCAACATACTTTTCAAAAAAAGTGAACAAATTTGGAGGGCCTGTATAATTTAATTTCAATGTTTATAATACAAAAGTACAATATTTGAGTCATAGCAGGAGTAAACATATAGATGAATGGAGTGCAATCATACATATGTGGTTAACTGATTTTTAACAAAGGGGCAAAAGTAATTTCATGATGATAATCTTTTCAGCAAACCATTCTGGAACAACTGAATATCCACATGGAAAAAATAAAGCTTGACTCCATCTCACTACATTTATCATAATGAAAGCCAATTTGATTATGTTCTGTAGCATAAAAACTTAAGCCATAAACTTCTAAAGAAAACATAGGGCCTGTATTTCTGTCCTTGAAGTATGCAACAGTTACTTAGGACACAAACAGCACAAACTGCAAAATAAAATTTGTAAAATGAACTTCAACAAGATTAAAAACTTCTGCTCTTCAAAAATACCATTAAGGAAAAGCAAAGCATGTTACTAGTGGCAGAACATATTTGCAATATTGCAAATATATCTGGTAAAGAACTAGTATCCAGAAAGATTCTCACAACTTAATTACAAGATAAACAACCCAATAAATATGTACAAAAATTTGAACAACAAACACTATACACAAAAGCTACATGAATGGCCAATAAAGCAATGGAAAAATGCTTATGGGAAAATTCAGATTAAAACCACGGTGACATGCCACCTGGATCGAGTAGAAAGGCTAAAATAAGAACAGTTAAGCATAACAAGTATCTGTGAGGATATGGGACAACCGGGACTCTCAAACATTGCTGGTGGGAATGTGAAGTGGTTCCATCATTTTGGAAAGCAGTGCAAAAATTTATTGTGAACGTAAATATAATCTTATCATACCACCCAGTAACTACATTCATAGGTATTACCTGAGAAAAATGAATACAAATATTCACAAAGAACATATATATGAGTATTCAAACAAGTTTTATTCATAATATCCAGACACTAGAAACAATGTAAAAGGCCATCAAAAAGCGGCTGAATACACCAGTTGTATTTTTCATAAATTAGAAAACTATTAACACCAAAAATGCAAAAACTCCTCATCTGTACGGGAATATGAATACGTCTCAAATATGTTATGTTAGCCAAATGATACATACACGCACCAAAAAAACCCATACAGCATGACTCCACAATACTGTATGATTCCACTTATATGAAGTTCTAGAAAAAGCAAAATTAACCTATAGTGACAAAAGTCAAATCAGTAGTTGCCTCTGGGAAGGGATGAGTTAAGAAAGGCCCTGAAAGAATCTTGGGGCTAATGAGTTTGTTCTGTAGCTTGATTAAAATAGTGATCACATGCTTGTATATAGTCATATATTTGTCAAAAATCTTTGACCTATAATTTCAAAATAGATTCGTTTTAACCTAAATATCCATCAACAGAGGAGTGGATAAAGAAAGCATGGTATAAGGGCACAGTGGAATATTACTCAGCCATAAAAAGGAATGAAACTGTCTCCTTTGCAGAGATGTGGGTGGACCTAGAGACTGTCATACGGAGTGAAGTAAGCCAGAATGACAAAAACAAATATCATATAATACCACTCATATGTGGAGTCTATAAAAAAACGATACAGATAAACTTATTTGCAAAGCAGAACTAGAGACACAGATGTAGAGAATGCACCTATGGATACCAAGGGAGGAAGAGGGGGCGGGATGAAGCAGGAGATTGAGATTGGCATATACACACTACTATGAATAAAATAGACAACTAATGAGAACACGCTGCATAGCAGAGGGAGCTCTATTCAATACTCTGGCCTCAATAGGAAGGAAATCCAAAACAGAAGGGACGAATGTATACAGATAGCTGATTCCCTTTGTTGCACAGCCGAAGCTGACAGAACATTGTAAAGCAACTATACGCCAATAAAATTAATTTTAAAAATAGGTGCATTTTACTGTATGTAAATTACATCAGTAAATTTGCTGCTGCTGCTGCTAAGTTGCTTCAGTCATGTCCGACTCTGTGCGACCCCACAGATGGCATCCCATCAGGCTCCACCATCCCTGGGATTCTCCAGGCAAGAACACTGGAGTGCGTTGCCATTTCCTTCTCCAGTGCATGAAAGTGAAAAGTGAAAGTGAAGTTGCTCAGTCGTGTCCGACTCTTAGCGACCCCACGGACTGCAGCCTACCAGGCTCCCCTGTCCATGGGATTTTCCAGGCATCAGTAAATTTGAGTAAATTTAAAAAAGGATTTTAAAATTTGGTCAGTGTGTGCCTCTTCTGGTTGGTCTCTGTTCTTACCTGTTCCTCTCATTCCTTGAACGCTTCCTTGTTTTCTGGCGTAAGATGTTCCAGGTATCTGCTGTACTTTCCCCGTCACACCTCTGGGATCATGCATTTCTCTAAGGAACCCTTGTTCCTTTGTGTGGAGAATGGTATTTAGAAACCAAGATCTGGGTGCTAAGTGTGCTCATTGCTACTGAGTGTCACTGTTCTCAGGTCCTCTTAGTGGACACACAGAAACCCATGTCCAGGTCTATAGTTATATCTCTCTAGATATATTGAAAACCATGGACTGAGAACAACACTTTCAATTCTAATCCAGTCTCTTTCACTGTCCTGACTTCTCTTTGACAGTCTCAAAGCTGTAACTTAATCAGCTGTTTCATTTCTACTTGCCTTTGGCTATTAAGTTCTCACTCTCAAGGTAAGTCAGAATCCTCTTGGCCAGATAGTCACAATGGTAAACCCTACCTTTCCCAGAGGTTCTTTTCCTTAAAGATTCACTCTCTGCTATTGATTTCTATGTTGGTTATGGTGTTTGTTTTCAAATCATATATTAAATTCTGACTAACGAGCAGAAAGAGTATTTATTGGAAGGTTGACTGGCTTGCAGAATCTAAAGGAAAGCTGAAAAATCAAACTGGGGAACAATAAGGAGCCAGAGACATTTGAGGAATGTTAAGAGTCAGAACCAAATAGCCTTCTCATCAGAGCACCACCGAAGGGTGAGCCAGCTGCCTCTGTCTCCATCGTATGTGCTGTGTGTGCAAGACAGACACCCCTCAGGTGAGGGTCTGACAGCCTGTCTTGGGTCAGGGACCCTTTTCTTTGCTGGATGAGGTCAGAGCACAGCTGATAGGAAGGAGGAGGAGTGGGGTGCTTGGTGGGCAAAATAATGGATAATCGAGACACCAACTCTTTTCTTTCCTGTAGCCAGTGCCTGGGTTGCCCTTTGGATTGCTGGCATAGGCATGACTTCTGGGTCTCACCTCACATTCCATTTCCTTGAAAGTGTGCACGCTTAGTCAATCAGTCATGTGTAACTCTTTGCAACCCCAAGGACTGTAGCCCACCAGGCTCCTCTGTCCATAAAATTTTCCGGGCAAGAATACTGGAGGGGATTACCATGTCCTACTCCAGGGTATCTTCCCGGCCCAGGGATGGAACCCAAGTCTTCTGCATTGGAAGGCACATTCTTCATCATTAGGGCCTCCCTGGGAAGCCCTTAAATTCCATTTCTTCAGAGGGGTCTTCCTCAATTACCCTACCTAATATTGGCCTTCTTCAACCCCCTCTTTTAAAGTGGTCTGTGTATTTCCTCAAAAATACCCATCTCCATCTACCTTGTTGCTTTACCTCTGTACAGAAGCCCTGCCTAGGTGATAATGCAAACTCTCATGCCTCTCTGGTTCATCTGTGTGCTTCTGGAACCCAGAACCATGTCTGGTCTATACCAGATGATCCACAGATCTCTGCTGAATAAGTGAACGAGTGAGTATCCAGGGTCACATAGCTCATGAGTGACAAAACTGGGCTTCTTACTCAGGTCTGCCTTACTCCCAAGTCTATGCTTTTCCAACTGCATGCTCACTCCTGTCTACAGAAAGGACAGACTTGAAAAAAAAAACAAAACAAACAACCCACAAGGATAGCTCACATCAAATTCTCTCTCTCTCAAGGAAATGCACATTTATAATTGGAAAGCAAGTGACATGACTGACTATAGCTGGAAGGGTTAAAACAAAAATTGGCAAGGGGAGCCAGTTAAACTAGTTTTTCTTTTTTTTTCCAAGAGGCCTAAGTTTGCAGTCTGCAGAGCTATCTGCAGGGCTGTCGGGAAGGCTGTGCAAAGAAAGGAGAGAAGCTTGCTGACAAAAGGCTGAAATCCTGGTATCTCTTTTGTTTTCACCCAAGTCTGTGGCCACTGACATTCCTCTTTTACACCACGGGTGGATAATAAGCCCCCTTCTCAGGAATCGAAATGCTCTTATACATTTTAATGTGACCTTAGCGAGTGCTTTTCAGAAATCACAGGCCCATCTGACTACACTTGAGGTTGAATTGAGCTAATGGTATTCACCTCATCTTTAGATGCAAAATTGGAAGATAAAAAGACCTTGATGTGAAAAGAAGGAGGGGGAAATGTTGGTGGATGGGTTGTGGGGGGCAGGAGGGGGAAGCAGATTAGAGATACTGCTTAAAAAATCTCGTGATTGTGCCTTGATAAGGAAATGTCTCCTCTTTCTAAAATCCCCCATGGGCTCAGGAGATGTCCTCATGCTTTTATTTTAAATGATAGAATCTTTTTATTCTTGGGCCAGGGAAATTTGAATGTTGCTGCATATGTGGCCAGGAGATACATTGACCTTTAGCAAATCTTATTTTTTAAAAAATCAGATGGAACAGTTATTGCAATATTCTGGCTCTGGAAGATGAAAAAGAGAGAGAAAGAGAGCTTTCTTGCTCTGTAATCAGACGTGGATTAAATTTATTAAAGATGCTGCGTCTCCTTTTAAATGACTTGCAACAGTCTTTCTGAATTCTAAGGAGCTGGTTGGAGACATGGCACCCTTCTGATTTCGTCTTAAGATCACAGAGAAAAGTCTTCTAAAATGGGAGGAAACTTGGATCCTTTTTCTCGCTCTTTGGCTAAAATGAGCTTCTCAGACGTGCACCTAATGCATTCAGGGCCCTAAGGAGGGCAGAAAAGGGCTGAGGGGCACTGAGAATTGGGGGCAGATGTGTATAA
>SJYX01010026.1:257348-269628 GCA_006410675.1 Oreotragus oreotragus | reverse complement strand
GGGGAGCTGACTCCCAGGCAGGACCTCAGGCCTCCAGGCGCATTCATCCAAGGGGTGTACATAATTTATCAACGTGGAAAGGGTGACAGATTGGGATGGTCTGGCCTTTTGACTTTGCAGCTTCTGTCTGTATTTATAGAATTGGACGCTTGGGCCTTCAGGCCACAGCATTCTCACTTTAAAATGGGCATGCTGACTCAGATACAGGTGGTGAATGGATTATTATTATGATTAATTTTTTTTTTTAAGATACGAGGATCTTGTTTGTGCACATTTATTGCAGCCATTAAGTTTCTTGGAAAAACGCTTCTTTTTTTGAGAGCAACGGCCCTGTGTGTCTTCACAAAGGATGTACCTGTAAAAGAGAAATTCTGCAGTCTGTTTCCAGTTCAAACACATTTCTAAGGTGGATTCCCACTTGGGAAGAGAAGATGGCAATCCAGGCCACGGGGGTCAAGAGGTATGGTTGTCGCAGAAGTTTTGACAATAAGGCCCCTTAAAGCTAGAGTTTATTTTATTTAGAAAATTTTATTTTATTTTTAATTGGAGGATAATTATATTACAACGTTATGTTGGGTTTTGCCATACATCAACAAGAATCAGCCACAGGCATACCCATGTCCCCTACCTCTCAAACATCCTTCCCCTCTAGGTTGTCACAGAGCACCAGGCTTTGGGTTCCTTGCCTCATACAGCAAATTCCCACCTGCTGTCTATTTTGTATATGGTAATATATATGTCCCCAAGCTACTCTGTCAAGTCATCCCAACTTCTCCCTTATGAGTTCAAAATTCTCCCACCTTCGTGTGCTACTATTTTCTACACGTAGATACACGTAGGAATCACCATAGTTCTAGTTTTCCCTTAGCTTGAAATTCACACGCAGGAAAAAACTTAAACATTGGGGTAATTAACATCCCTGCTGAGTGAATGGATAAATGAATAAGTGAATAAGTGAGTGAAGTTTAGGAGGAGCAGAAGGCACCCTGGACCTGGGCATTTCGAGAAATGCTGAAAGTGAGAGTCGCTTTCTGAATCAGGGGATTTTTGATGGAGGGGCAAGAAAGCTGGGCAGGGTAGGTGGTTCTTAGGCCAGGTGTTAAATGACTGAATGAATGCAAGGGAGAGGCTTGGGGAGGGTCGTCTGTCTTCACAACAAGCCCAGAGTTGTTGATTGTCAGTGACCCCTTCCTACCAGAGAAGGGTGCAAGGGGAGTCCCAAGGTCAAGTTGCCTCCATGCCGCTGGGAGCCAAGCGCAGAGCAAGGTCGGGCCAGATGGCGTGACTGGGTCTCCGTTGTGGGATATTCTGCTGTCCTGTGGAGCCCTTGTCTTTGGGCCTTGGCCCCGGTGGGAGGACGTGCTGGCTCCCTGCCTGCACAGCACACCTGGAGAGCTCACCGCCCGGCTCAGCGCTGGGAATCTTCTCCATAAATGAGAGGTCCCACCCCTGCCCTCCAGGGCCTGAGAGCTTTCTTTCCATTGCGTTCGAAAGCCCCGGGAGAATTGGCACGGCTTCCCCAACCTTGTCCTGACCAGTCCTCAAAAATGCGATCTTGGACAAGCGGAGGCTGGGGTGGAGCCCTTGGTCCATTCCCTGGACCTGGGCCATCTCTCCTGGAGAATCTTCTGGGCTTGGCTGCGCCCACAGGGCCCTCTGAGATACTGGCCTGGCCTCGCCTGACCTGGGCTGGCCACCGGGGTGAGGGGGGGTTGGGAGGGGTGCAGGGTGGGGCCGTGTACGCTGTGTCATCCGCGGGGGCTGACTTCTCCCACCGCAGGAATGTGCCGACAGCTCGGAATTTCGTGTCCCCCAAACCCACATGGGCAGTTCACAATATGCTCCAAAACTCAGAAGACCGACCAGTCCTTCACGCGCCACGGCCGTTTCTCACGCGCCACGGCTGTTTCTAAGTCCGGCTTACTGTGGTCGCCCTTGGGGAAGAGGCGCTCAGGAGCCACAGTGAACCAACTTGGGCTTCTGAATCCTTGGATGTGTGACTAGCTGTGTGACCTTGGGCAACTGCCTGCCCCTCTCTGAGCCCACGTCCTCCCAAATGAAGCCGCTAAAGAGGCCTCTGCGGCAGGGTCCTCTGAGAAGCAGGGACACATGTGGATGACCGGGCATGTAGTAAACGTGTGTGTCTATCTGTATCTGCAGAATTCTGTGCTTGGTAATGAAAAAGAAGGAAAGAACAAAAGAGAAGGAAGAGGAGAAAGTGATCATCGGTAACATTTCCTGAGTTCTTCACATGGGGCAATCAAAGCTCTAAGCCCTTTACAAAAGGACCCTGTAAAATCCTGAAATGATCTTGTAAATCCTGATGCTACTCTTGTTGTCCCCACTTTCCCATTTAAGGAATGAGGTGAGCTGGGTGAGGTGGTTTGGCGTGCGGTCACACCCCGAGTAAATGGAGGAGCTAGATTCCCACCGGCTGCCCCAGAGTTTATGTCTCACGGGTGCTGAGGATCCACCGTGGAGAGGACATGTGGCCTAGGACCTGCCCTTGGGTCCACCAGGTCCAGTGGACAGAGTCAGCTCGGGAACACGCTGGGCGTGGCATCCTAGACACTCAGGGAAGTGTCCCCACTTGAACGTGGGTGGGGCACTTCATGGGGGTGGGTGGGTGGCTGCCAGGGCGGCGCACCAGCCGCCAAGAGATCTTAATGTGTCCTCGGAGGGATTCGACTGTCAAATACCGCACACGGGGAAGACAGCTTCAAACGTGGGCCCCCAGCGAAAGAAGGCGCGCTCTGTATTTTGCCATAAATATTTGGAGCGGAAATCGCCTTTGAAGATAAAGAATTGAGCTAGAAGCAAAGCCCACCCTAGCCCGTCTCCTGGGGGGTGGTGAGGAGTAAGAGGGGGAAAACCTCCTGGTAGGTTGAGTGACAGAGTGAATTTAGGAGGGATTTAGCAAATCACTACTGACCATGGCCTTCAGTGAACAGGGCAGCAGTTCTAAGGGACTGAAATGACTGTCCTGGGCTGAGTGTGGGCTCTGGGGGATGGGCTGGACTCCTGGAGTGACCATTCTCTAGCCCTGACTTTGGACATGCCACTTGACCTCTCTGAACCTTCTGTTTTACTTATCTGTAAAATGGGAAATGAGGTAAACCTCCCCACGCAGAGGTCAGATTTAACTAAGCTAACATATAAACTATTTGGTGGCTCCATAAACTTTTGGTTTATGAGCTTGGTCAAGCTCCTGGAGATGATGAAGGATGGGGAGGCCTGGCGTACTGCCCATGGGATTGTAAAGAATTGGACATGACTTAGTGATTGAACAACAATAGCAACATAAATTTTTTAAAAACAACATTACCAGGTCTAATTCAGACACCAGGCAGTCATCCGTTTAAGGTTTACAATTTAATGGCTTTTGTATATTCACAGGTACATACAACCACCACCGCGGTCAATTTTAGAACATTTTCACCGCCTCTAAAAGAAGCCAGCTGGCTGTTACTCCCATCTTCCAGTTCTCCCAAATTTTGGCAATCACTAATCTACTTTCTGTCTTGATTGACTTCCCTATTCTGGCCATTTTCACATGCATGGAATTGTATTTGTGGTCTTTTGTGACTGGCTTCTTTCCTCAGCAAATGTTTTCTAAGTTCATCCGTTTTGTAGCGGCTGTCAGTATTTCATACTTTACTCTGGCTGGATAATGTTCTGTTGCGGGGATAGGCCAGGTTCTGTTCGTCCATTGATCAGTTGATGGGCATTTGGGTTGTCTCCATTTTTGACTATTTTGTATACTGTATATCTCAATTATTTCTCAGATATGTACCTGGGAATGGAATTACTGGGTCATACGGTAGATCTTTTTTTTAAAAAAAAATTATTTGTGGTGACTCTGGGTCTGGGCTTTCTCTAGCTGTGGCAAGCTGGTGGTGGGGACACTTTCTAGTTGCAGGAGGCGGGCTTCTCATTGCGGCAGCTTCTTCAATTGCAAAGTGCATGGGTTCAATAGCTGTGGCACGCAGGCTTAGTTGCCCCATGGCATGTGGAATCTTCCCAGTCCGGGGATTGAAAGCCTGTCCCCTACACTGGCAGGCAGATTCTCAACCTCTGGTTCACCAGGGAAGGTCCTCTACAGTAAGTCTTTGTGTAATCATTTGAGGAGCCACCAGATTGTTTTCCAAAGTGGTTGCACCATTTTGGCTTCCTACGGGCTATGTAGGATGATTCTCCACACAGGTTTCAGAGAAGTCTTCTGCTCCCCTACACTATCTGATGACCCAAGTCACAAATCTCCAAAGGTTCCCAAGACCCACAGTATCAGGCCCCATCCTGATTGATGTGTGGGCGTGGTCAGCACCTCCCCCTTCCTCCCCCGCCCCGGTCTCTTCCTCCTCCCTGTGTGGTCCTCCCTCCTCTTTGATTCTTCCTTACTCAGATTTTTCTCTCGGAAGGAGCCCTCCCCTCCTCTTCTGGGCTTTCCAAACCTGCCTGTCTCCTTGGCTTGGTCCTTCCCCAGGCCCCACAGTGACTTCCATGTCTCTGCGGAGCTGTGGCCTCCTTGGAGAAGGACCGTTGACGTCTCCTTACTGCATTCCTCACGGCACCTGTATGGCTGGCTGCAGGAGACTAGGCTAGCTGACATGGTGGAGAACACCTGCATTTGGGCTCAGATGGACCAAGATTCTGATTTTAACCCTTTATTTTATAGCTGTAACACACCAGGCATGTTCAACTCCACCCCAACCTCAGTGTTCTGCATTGCAAATCAAACAGCAATGGCAAAAATGGGGCAATTACACTTTCTCACTCTGTCAGGTAGTAAATATTTGTTAAATGTGTAAATAACTAAGCACAATAGGCAATAGGTAACAAACAGGTGCTAGATTATTCCCTAGGCAGCTGTAGGCAACCTTGATCTTTGCATTCTGTGAAATACTTTGGTTCATAACTGCAACAGTTGTCTCTGTGGATACCATATGTATATAATACCCATTTTACAGATGTCAAAACCAAGGCTCCAAGAACTTCAGTTGTCAGGGCTGCTCACGTCTACAGGAAGAATTTAGAAAAATTTCTGCCATATTAAGCTATAGTTCAGAACTGTAAAGGGGACTTCCCTGATCACTGGTTAAGAATCTGTCTTGCACCATGGAGGATGCAGGTTGGATTCCTGGTCAGGAAACTAAGATCCCATATGTTGTGGAGCAATGAAGCTCATGTGCTACAACTACTGAGCCTGTGTACTCTGGAGCTTGTGTCAACAACTAGAGAGTCTGTGAGCCAGAATGAAAGATCCCACCCACATCATGCAACTAAGACCCGACGTGGCCAAATAAATAAATATTAAAAAAAAACTATAAAGGCCACATTTCCCAAAACATGCCTCTAGAACTTGAGACAGTGTGGGTAAAAAGACTCCTAGGTCAAATGAGCTTGCAAAATGCTTTGCAGGGGTCACCTCCCCTGGGACTGTCCCAAAGGCTTCTGTGGACCCTGTTGTGCAGAGGGGCAGCAGATGACAGTGTCTGAGAAGGCTTCTGGGTGGACTTCCAACGCAGTCCCTGTCCCCCATCCTTGAAGCGAGGGGGTGGTCTTGGCTGAGAAAGACCTGGCTTGTTTGGGGACGGGGATAGGTGGCAAGCCTTTCTGGCAATGTGGCCAGGCATTCTAGCGCCCTCCGCACTGGACAGGACAGATGGCCCTCCTCCTGTGCTGGTGGCTCTTCCTCCACAACCTAAAGTAACAAAACAGCAAAGTGAATCAGTTGAAGATGTTTTTGCTGTGAGTGACTTAGGTGTACACATGTAAGATTACAGAAGCTGGGATGAGGTTGGCAACAGCTATATCAGTGGACTGAATTTTTCTTGGCATTGTTGGAATGGACTGATTGCCATTCTGTAATCCTTATTGTGCTCAGAAATGAGGGTAGGAAATGCTAGGAGGTTTATTTCATGCTGGGATTCATTACTTCGTGTTATTTGTGGGAATATGATGTTTGTTTCACTCTCATTTCATAGTTATTGTGCATGTTTTCTACCTAGGCTTAATTTAAGAGGTTTGCACAGTTGGAAGGTAGGACTGATTTTTAAAAAAAATGTATATTTGCCCAAGGTTTGCTTCTATAGATAGGATGGATAATGTGGTTTAAACACATTAGCCTCCTGAATGGAGAAGGGACAGCAGGGGGCGGGGAGCCACCCGGCCTGCTGGTCAACCTTCCCCATCTCAGTCTGATTTCAGAGCTGCGCTTTCAGGTGCCTCCAAGTGGCTGACACTTCACCCAAGGCCTCTCTCCCTCTGAGTAGCTGTGCCGGTCCTTCAGTACCAGCAAGCTGAGGCCCTTCAGCAGTGGTTTCCTTCCTGGGTTTACGATCCTCTTTCCCCTCGTTGCACCTACCCTGGGCTCAGGATCACACAGATCATGGGAGGGTGAGAGTGAGGCTCCTGAACCTGCCTGTGACTCCTGCCAGCTTTGTGCCTCTGTGGGGCTCTGTCTTGGTGCCCAAGAGTGAACTGTGGCTCTGCCCAGTGAGGCTCCTCTTTGGAGTATCAGCAGGCAAAGCGGTCCTGGTTCAGCATTTGCCACGCGCCAGGCACACACCCAAGCGTGGACTCAGTCTGTTCAAGGATTCTAGTCGCATTCAAAAGATGAAGATGCTCAGTGAGGTTCAGGGACACCTAGTGACCTTTTCAAGGTCATGCCATCTTGGTGTTGGGCCTGGAAGGAGGGCTGGCATCTGCAGAGCTCCTTCCCACTGCTCTGCACAGCACGATGAAGCCAGGCTTCCTCCACTTCCCGCTTTACTCTGCAGGCAGGGGCATGGCTTGGAGGAAGGGTCCAGGAGCCGAGATCCTGCCCAGTGAACACAAAAAGTGGTTTGCTCCTTGAGAAAAGAGAAATGGCTCCACTGATCTCCAGGTTAAGTGGGTGTCTGCAGAGCATGAGGCCTTTCCAGAGGTGCTCTGCTTCACAGCCTCATCCAGATTATACAGACAGCTGGTGGCTTCCATTCCCCAAAGAGTCAATCAATCAATCACCTAATCAATAATCAATAAAACAAGGAACTGTTTCCCCCTTGCCATTGCGGCAAAATAACCATCACTGAAGACTTTTTAACTTCTCACCCGTTCACAAGGCATCGCGGGATCAGTTATGGTTATGGTAAACTATTTACAACGTCATAGTCATCATTTTAACCATCCCTAAGTTGCAAACCAGTCAGTCTTAAAGGAAGTCAATCCTGATATTCACTGGAAGGACTGTTGCTGAAGCTGAAGTGCCAATAATTTGGCCACCCGAAGTGAAGAGCCAAATCATTGGAAAAGACGTGCTGGGAAAGACTAAAGGCCAACAGGGAAGGGAGGCAGCGGAGGATGAGACTGTTGGATGGCATCGCCGACTCAGTAGACATGAATGTGAGCTACACAGCTTAGCAACTGAACGGTAACGAGACGTACTCGATTCAGGAACCTGAAATACATTCACACTGTTGTGTAACTCTCACCACCATCTCTACCCAAAACTCCGCCATCCCCATCAGACACCTGGGCAGCTATGAATAATAACTAGCCTCCATCCCCACCCCCAGCCCCAGGGCCAATCCTCATTCAGATGCCTCCCTCTCTGCCCCTCCACCATGATCCCTCTTTGGGAATATTTTTAAATAAACACCGCAGCACACATCCAACCAAGCTGAGCACATGTAACTGCCCAGATTATTCTGGTCTCTGAAACCTAATTAGGGAAAAGGGAAAACGACAAAACAGAGATTCCAAAGGAGAGGAACCTGAGTGGCTTGAAGTTAGTTACCTTCCTCCTGGAGGGTGGGGCCCGCCCGAGGAGATGGAAAGCTGGACGGAGATTTGTTTTCGAAATGTCTGGGCTGGGCTTGGCCTCCTGGCTCTCCTGGACGCTGCTGGGCTGCCTGTCTCCCTTGGCCAGGCAGATCATGAACTATTTTCTTTCCCTCTCTGTTCCAGCTGCCTTCCAGGCTCAACCACCAGCTCCCTGTCCCATGAGCTGTGTATGGATGTGGGTTGGTGGGAGGCAGGTCAGTTTCATGGTCTTAATCCTAGGCTGCCGCTTGGCCAAAAATAAAGAAGAAAAAGAAGGTTAAAAAAAAAAAGACTTAAAATATTGATCTCTGGCCTAGATGTCAACAAGGGAGGAAAGAATGATATCTGAGATGTTGGAATCAGATGTGGATTTGAGCTTTCAACTTTCTAGCTGTCATCTCAGACAGGAATGCCAAACCTTTGGACTCAGTTTCCAATGTGGTAAGAGGAGAAAACTCAAGTATCTCCTACTCTTCTTCCTTCTGTGGCAGGAACATGATGTCATGGTCTTTTAAATGTCTCTTTGTCCAGCTGAAAACTCCTATTCACCCTGTAAGCCCCTGCTTACAAAGCCCTTTGTGTGTGAGGCCAACCCAGAGGATCTCAAAAGTTAATCCCTCCCATCTTCATGCTATTTTTATCCCTCAGACAATCTTCTGTATTACTCACAGCCTTCTTCTGTAATTGATATTTTTATACCTCTGCTGGGCTAAACTTTTTGAGGGTGGGGACTTGGCTGATTCATTCTTGAGTCCAGGATATAAAACGTGCTTGAGAAACAGGAGGTCCTTTTTGCGTTCTGATGACCTTGTGACCTACCTCCTCTCTGCTGGGACACGTGTGAATAGCAGGAGAATGTAGGTGACTGGGCAGGGACCACGAGAGCTGAGTGAAACCTCCCTTTCTCCGGGAATGAGACACACCTCCTTGCGGTGGAAGCCCCCAATAGGTGCTTGAAGTCTTACTCTTTGAGAGACCTGGGAAAGAAGGCCCAGTTCAGACTGGTTTCTGAAATCACAAAGAGCGCTGCTGTGGGCTGGGGTTTCATTATCCCAGAACGTGGGGAGACTGCTGTGAACCATTTGTGCAGGGCTTGCCCTGGCAGTTCAGCCCTGGAGCCTGGCTCCCCCAGAGGTCAGCTCTCACCACCTTCTCACTCCTGTTTAGTACCTGGCTGGGCCCAACCTCTCTGATCTATGTAAAAAATAATTATTTGCTTAAAACCCACGAAGAGCTCCTGTAATTTAAATTGGTTTAATTTAAATTTTAAACGGGGGATCTTCAACCTCTAATCACTCTGAAAGTGAAGTGCTCTGCGCCAAAGGTGGAGTGCTTTAGGGCTGGAAATGATTATGTGTGGTTCGGAGTGAAAGCGATGAGAGAGAGGAGGAGAGAACAGAGAGCAAGGTACTGAAAGGAAGGGTCAGAGGAAAAATAGAAAGGCGATGATTCAGAAGCAGGCCGGGAGAAACCCTTGTGGGCTGAGCCACCAGCAGGGCAACACTCAGCCCCTGAGATCTAAGCTGAGACGAAAAAATGCTTCCCAGAGCTCAACGTGATTCCAGCTCACAGTACACTTTTCATATCGATGCAGACCTTACATGTATGGCGTTTTAAAATGATCTCTGGTTAGGTTTTCTGACTGCAAACTTTTGATAAGCCCTCTGAACTTGAACTGTGTGTGTGTCCCTGTGGACCTAGACATGTGCCTGATCTGCCTTTGGGGTCACCTTGCACCGGCCAGGGAGCAGCTTGGACAGCTGGACAGAAGGGGGAACTGATGGGTGAAGACTCAGACCTTTGAGCTAAGGGTTTAAGGCCGGAAGAGTGTGGCTCTGGCAGAAGATCTCAGGGCAGTGTGTGTGTGTGTGCGTGCGTGTGTGTGTGTGCACACATGTGTGTGTGTGTGTGTGTGTTGGGGGTGGGCTACTGGGAACACCTGGCTGCAGCTGGCAAGGCCGGGTGTTGCTGGGAAACGTGAGAACTCCGATGTGGCTGCAGGGCACCGTGGAACCTGGAAGCCCTGGGCTCCGGACTGCAGGTGGGGGTCAGGCAGCTGGGGTGGGTGGGCCACCCGTGGGCCACCCCACAGCCGCTGCCTCATCTCCCTGCTGTTTTCTTTCTCTCTGCACAGCGGTGCTGAAAGAGAAAAAGGGGCTAGTACTGATTTCCATAGCCTGAACTTCTGTGCTCATTTCTGCTGTTTTCTTCCAGGGGTAATTTTGGGTGGATTACTTCAACCCTCCGAGTGTCATTCGTAACTAGGAAATAAGCACTTTCTCTGTGTTGTCTGGGCTTCGGGGCCAGAATTCCCCAGCCTCCCTTGTCGGCCTTGAATTGGTCCTGCAGTAGCCTTGGCGTTTCTCATCCTTCAGGAATGTATAATCCGAGAATCCCCTGGGCCCCAGCAGACTGAGCTCCTCCAAGCAGGCCCAGGTCCAACTAATGTCTGTGTCCACAGGGCCAGGAGCCCAGCACAGAACAGCCTTCCAGAGGATGCAGAGGGTTGCCGGAAAAGACCATGTGGTTTGGACCCCATAGGTCTGGATTTTGCTTCCAGGCTCTGACATTTACAACTTGAGAAGTCTGTTCACCAGTCTGAACCTCAACTTCACCTGCTGTAAAAACAGAAGCAGCCTCACAGTTCAAGGGAGTCCCTCAGTTGTGTCCGACTCTTTGAGACCCCATGGACTGCAGCATGCCAGGCATCCCTGTCCATCACCAACTCCCAGAGCTTGCTCAAACTCATGTCCATCTAGTCAGTGATGCCATAAAATCAACTCATCCTCTCTCATTCCCTTCTCCTCCTGCCTTCAACCTTTCCCAGCATCAGGGTCTTTTACAATGAGTCAGTTCTTCGCATTAGGTGGCCAAAGTATTGGAGCTTCAGCTTCAGCATCAGTCCTTCCAATGAATATTAGGACTGATTTCCTTTAGGACAGACTGGTTTGATCTCCTTGCAGTCCAAGGGACTCTCAAGCGTCTTCTCCAACACCACAGTTCAAAGCATCAATTCTTTGGCATTCAACCTTCTTTATGGTCCAACTCTCACATCCATATATGACTACAGGAAAAATCATAGCTTTAACTAGACAGACCTTTGTTGATAAAGTAATGTCTCTTCTTTTTGATATGCAATCTAGGTTGGTCGTATTCAAAAGCAGAGACATTATTTTGCCGACTAAGGTCCATCTAGTCAAGGCTATGGTTTTTCCTGTGGTCATGTATGGATGTGAGAGTTGGTCTGTGAAGAAGGCTGAGCACAGAAGAATTGATGCTTTTGAACTGTGGTGTTGGAGAAGACTCTTGAGAGTCCCTTGGACTGCAAGGAGATCCAACCAGTCCATTCTGAAAGAGATCAGCCCTGGGATTTCTTTGGAAGGAATGATGCTAAAGCTGAAACTCCAGTACTCTGGCCACCTTATGTGAAGAGTTGACTCATTGGAAAAGACTCTGATGCTGGGAGGGATTGGGGGCAGGAGGAGAAGGGGACGACCGAGGATGAGATGACTGGATGGCATCACTGACTAGATGGACGTGAGTCTGAGTGAACTCCGGGAGTTGGTGATGGACAGGGAGGCCTGGCATGCTGCGATTCATGGGGTCACAAAGAGTCGGACACGACTGAGCGACTGAACTGAACTGAACTAGGCTGGTCATAGCTTTTCTTCCAAGGTGCAAACATCTTTTAATATCATGGCTGCAGTCACCATCTGCAGTGACTTTGGCGCCCAATAAAATAAAGGCTCTCACTGTTTCCATTGTTTCTCCATCTATTTGCCATGAAGTGATGGGGCCAGATGCCATGATCTTCGTGTTTTGAATGTTGAGTTTTAAGCTAGCTTTTTCACTCGCCTCTTTCACTTTCATCAACAGGCTCTTTAGTTCCTCTTCAATTTCGGCCATAAAGGTGGTATCATCTGTATATCTGAGGTTATTGATATCTCTCCTGGCAATCTTGATTCCAGCTTGTGCTTCATCCAGTCTCCAAAATAACTTTCAGGTGGGTTATGACTTATAAAGGAAAAGAGAACCTTTAACACATTGAGAAGAAAATAGAGTAGAATATCTTCCCGAGTTTGGGGGTATAGAAGAGAGTTTTAGAAACAAACTTGAAATAAAGACCAAAGGAAACATTGACATATTTGATCACCTTAAAATTTAAAATCTTCTGTTCAGTGAAAGATATGCTCAGTCACTTCAGTTGTGTCTGACTCTGTGACCCTGTGGATTTTAGTCCGCCATGCTCCTCTGTCCATGGAATTCTCCAGGCAAGAATACTAGAGTGAGCCATTCCCTTTTCCAGGGGATCTTTCTGACACAGGGATCAAATCTGGGTCTCTTGTATTGCAAGCAGTTTCTTTTACCACTGAGCCACCAGGGAAGCCCATACGTACTTAATTCAGTTCAGTTCAGTCGCTCAGTCGTGTTCGACTCTTTGTGACCCCATGAACCGCAGCACGCCAGGCCTCCCTGT
>SJYX01010026.1:210975-255246 GCA_006410675.1 Oreotragus oreotragus | reverse complement strand
TAATTCTCCAGAATTCTTAATTTCCTCAAATATTCTACTTAAACGTACTATGAATGCTTCGCTGAATTCCAATCTGGTCAGAAGACCTGCTCAGTGGGATTTTAGTGCTTTCAAATATGTTGAAACAGCATCTGGTCAATTCTGGTAAATGTTTAAAAGGTATCCTCAGCAGTTGTTGGGTCCCGTGTTCTACAAATGTCAATTAAGTCAAATTTATCAGTTATGTTATTCAAAACTTCTAAATCTTTGCTAACGTTTTTGGTTCATTTGCTTTATCAGTTACTGAGAGATGTGCTGAAAGCTTTCACTGTGATAGTGGTTTTGTCTATTTTTCCTTTTGGTTTTGTCAGTTTTTGCTTTGTGTGTTCTGAGGCCATATTATTAGGTGCGTGCACATTTAGAATTATGATATCTTTCTGATAAACTTGACCTTGCATTTCATAAATTTCTCTCTTTATGTTTAGTTACATCTCTTCCCTGAAGTGTACATAGTCTAATACTAAAGTAATTATACCAGTTTTCTCTTGCTTAGTGTTTGCATTGAGATATCTTTTTATTCTTTTACTTTCTTCTTGTCTGTAACCTGATATATTCAGTGTGTATTTTCTAAACAGCATATGATTGGATCAGTCTGAGTCTTTGTCCGTTTACACTTAATGTAATGACTGACATANGATAAACTTGACCTTGCATTTCATAAATTTCTCTCTTTATGTTTAGTTATATCTCTTCCCTGAAGTGTACATAGTCTATATACCAGTTTTCTCTTGCTTAGTGTTTGCATTGAGATATCTTTTTATTCTTTTACTTTCATCTTGTCTGTAACCTGATATATTCAGTGTGTATTTTCTAAACAGCATATGATTGGATCAGTCTGAGTCTTTGTCCGTTTACACTTAATGTAATGACTGACATAGACGTTGTAATTTATGTCATTTTTCCTTTTCTCTTGCCTTCTCTTGGATTTACTGAGTTTATTATTATTATTATCTCTCCCTCCCAGCTTCTTTTAATAGTTTTAATACATTTTTTCTATTTTTTAATAGTTACCCTGGAATAATGATTCTCAAAGTGGTCCTAGGACTCCTTGACACTCTTAAAAATTGTTGAGAACTCCAACATGATTTTGTGTACCTATTTATATTTTATTGCATTATAATTAAACATTAAAGTATTTATTAGAAGTTATAATAATTAATACTGGAAATAGAAACAACTTATTTCACAAAAATTCTCTTTTCTGAAACAAAAAATTGGGGAGATAGAAATTACTTTCTAGTTTGGCTTTTTAAAAAGTGTATGGCTTAATAGAAGACAGCTATAACTTCATATCTCCTTCTGCATTCAATTTCTTGTGCTGTGTTGCTTTGGGTGAAATACACAAAGAAAATATAGCCTCTTTTAAATACATGGTTGAAAAGAAAAGGAGTATTTTAACAGGTTTTTCAGAGTGTTACAGATATTCTTCTTTGATTCTATATCAAAACTTAACAAGTCAAAGTTTCTTAAATATTATTTACAATTTGGAATCTGAAACCACATCAATAAGCTTTCCATATTCTGTTTCTTAAAATCCATTAGTCTCTCTTACAATTGGAATAGATCCTTCTTATGCACAATTTCCAAATATAACGCTGTGTATCAGTCATTTGGAAAATATTATTTTGTTGTATTCTGTAGGTCTTCCAACTGTTGACACATTTGATTATAAGATGAGATAATTATTTTTGTTTATAATCATCACTGATCTTATCAGAAAAGTCTTTTTTTAAAGATCCGTTTATTTGTGTGTTTGTGGGCTGCCCTGGGTCTTGGCTGCGGGCCAGGGACTCTTGTGAGGATGGATTCTCTTGTGGCTGTCTGGCTCCAGGAGTGAGGGCTTCCTTAGTTGCAGTACGTGAGCTCAGCAGTTGCGGTGCTGGGACTCAGATGCTCTGAGGCATGTGACATCTTCCTAGACCAGGGATCGAACCCATGTCCCTTGCATTGGAAGGCGGATTCTTAACCACTGGACCATCGGGGAAGTCCTTAGAAAATTTTTTACATGTCAGAAAGCCATTAAGCTCTAGACGGCCAATACAAATTTTCCAAAATTCTGTTTTCTTTGAAAACTCAAACTGTATCACCGGCAACACGTACTGTAAGTTGTTTCCCTTAAGGTGACACAGTCACTTTGTTAAATTTTGAGAGGATGACCACTCAATATCCAAGTTGGAATAATCCTTGTTTGTCTATCAGTTGTTCTTTCCAGTGAAAATGGTGTTGGGTTAAAAGGTGGCTAGTTCACCTTATGACTTAATTGCTCAAGGGCTTTTCCTTGTCAAGGCTTTTTGTTTCGAAATGGAGTAGCTCAGCTTTATGTCTGTGTTCTGCTTCATGAAACAGAGTTTATGAATGCTGCTCCATCAAGGACAGCCAAATGAAATGAGCTCCGTTTACTTTTCTTCTGCACGTGCCTGGCGGTGAAGATGGGAAGGACTAGTTGTGTCTTTTCTCGCCATGACCATGAATTGCACTAATGCAACCAGCATTTGTAGTTTCATCTGCTGTAATTTTGCACCACTGGTGCAGATGTACAAAGAATCGAATAATGCTTTACTGTTACTATGGATGTAGTGTTGACCTTATTGACCCCTCTGGGACTCCCAGGGGTCAGTGAAGCACATTTTGAGAACTGCTGCACAGAGATTACAACAAGCATCCTTTTTTTTTTTTTTTGATTATTGATTTTTGGGTTATTGGATTATTACTACTCTATGTTTATTTTATATTTCCTTAGTCAATGCTTTTACATTTTTTGCTTTCTTCCTTTTGTTTTCATTTCTTGAACTAATTTTTATTAGAGCATAGTTGATTTACAATATTGTGTTAGTTTCTGCTAAGTGAATTAGTTATACATACACATATAGCCACACTGTTTTTGGTTCTTTTCCCATATAGGTCATTACAGAGCATTGAGTGAAGTTCCCTGTGCTATATATAGACAGTAGGTCCTTATTCGGAGAAGGCAATGGTACCCCACTCCAGTACTCTTGCCTGGAAAATCCCATGGATGGAGGAGCCTGGTGGGGTGCAGTCCATGGGGTCGCTGAGGGTTGGACACGACTGAGCGACTTCATTTTCACTTTTCTCTTTCATGCATTGGAGAAGGAAATGGCACCCCACTCCAGTGTTCTTGCCTGGAGAATCCCAGTGTCGGGGGAGCCTGGTGGGCTGCCGTCTATGGGGTCGCACAGAGTCAGATATAAGTGAAGCAACTCGGCAGCAACTTAGCAGGTCCTCGTTAGTTATCAATTTTATATGTACTAACTTGTATACGTTAATCACAATCTCCCAATTTGTCCTCCCCACTCCCAACAAAAAGTAATTTTTTTAACAGTCTAATTTTTTTTTAAATGGGCAGTACCCACTCCACTTCCTGAATAATGCAAGGGCCTTCAAGTGTTTCATCTTCATTTACTTCTACTTATATGTTATAGTTTTCATCTATTGTATTTATCTATCTATTCCATACCCTATAAGTCATTAGTATTGCTTTAATACAGTTGGTGTTCCTTTTACATTTATCTCCATGTTTGCCTTTCTGTCATCTTTTCATTCCTTCCTACATTTCTAAGCGTCTCTCTGAAGAATACCTTTCAGTATCTCCTTTTGTGGGGGACTGCTGGGGTGACTTTTCTCAGCTTGAAAATATATTTCCCCCAATCTGAAAATGCCTCTATTTCATATTTATCGTTGAAAGGAATTTTTGCTGGGGGATTCTAGGTTGGCAGATTTTGTCTCCAATACTTTGCAGATAGCATTCTATTGTCTGCTGGTTTTGCTGTTTGTGTTGGGAAGGCAGATGTCAGCGCTATTCTTGTTCTTTTGAAGGTAATGCCTTTCCCCAATCCCTTGCCCCAGTTTTAAAATTTTCTCTTTGGCTCTCAGTATCGTTAGTATAATGTGCCTAAGTGTGATTCTCTTTGTATTTACTTTGCTTGAAGGTGCATAGTGCTTTTTGAATCTTTCGAAATATGAGTGATCACTTTTATATCGTTATTTCTTTAGGTGTTTTTTTCTGTCTCTCTCTCTTTGTCCTGTTCATCTGGATTCCAATGACATGGATGTTAGACATTTCTGCATCATCTCATATGGCTTCCATGAAACTGAAAGTTTTAGTCATTCACTTGTGTCCGACTCTTTGCAAACCCGTGGACTGTAGCCCACCAGGCTCCTCTGTCCATGGGATTCTCCGGACAAGAAATACTGGAGTGAGTAGCCATGCCCTTCTCCAGGGGATCCTCCTGCCCCAGGAATCGGACCCCCATCTCCTGTGTCTCCTGCACTGCAGGCAGATGTTTACCATCTGAGTCATGTTTTCTATACTTCTCCTCTATGCCCGTGTTTCTCATGCATCATTCTAGATTTTTTTCTTCTGAGGTATCTTTCAACTTACAAATTATTTAATAAGCTATATCTGATTTAGGGCTTCCTGCTCAGACAGTAAAGAATCTGCCTGCAATGCAGGAGGCCTGTGTTCAATTCCTGGGTCAGGAGGATCTCCTGGAGAAAGAGTTGGCAACCCACTCCAGTGTTCTTGCCTGGAGAATTTCATGGACAGAGGAGCCTGGTGGACTATAGTCCATGGGGCCCCAAAGAGTTGGACACCACTGATCAACTAACACTTTCACTTTCATATCTTATTTGCTTTAAATCTATCCATTGAATTTTAAACTTCAATTATTCTATTTTTTCAGTATTAGAATTTATATTTGATTCATTGTTATAGTTTCTGGTTTTCTGATGTAATTTTCAATTTTTCTTTTATCTCCTTGAACATAATAATTGTTCAAGAATTCCATGCACAGAGGAGCCTGGTGGGCTACAATCTATGGGTTCGAAAGCATTGAACACATCTGAGTGGCTATAACATTCACTTTCAAAGAAGACATAGGATATACTGCACATATGTCTAACACATGTAATTGGAATCCTAGATGAACAGGACAAAGAGTGAGACAGAAACAATACCTAAAGAAATAAAGATATAAAAGAGATCAATCAAGTCGTTTTTAAAATCTAGGTCTAATATTAACACCTCCATTATCTGGGTGTCCTGTGGGAAGTTTCCATACTCCCATATTACCATTTTGTGTCTCTTCGCTTTCAGACATACCATTTTGTTTCCATGAATTCATGGTTTCGTTTGAGTGCTGGAAACATTATAGAGCTAAACTGGGGACTAGGTGTAATATTTGATTCTGACACAAGCTAGTTAGGAGACCTAGCAATGTCAGAGCTCCTTAATCTAATTAGTGATGGAGAAGTTTTAAACTGGGCTTCCATCCTTTGAAGGACAAAATATTTCTGGTTTGCCCTTACTCTTAAAGCATATCCTTTTAGAGTCAGTTAAGAAGAAAACCCAATCAATTCCTCCACAAGAGGAAAGAAAGAAAAGAGAATCATAGAAAAAATGGATACTGCTTTTGGTGTTGGTGGTTTCATAAATCCCCCTTATTAATGGTCTCTGAACTTTAATTTTGTCCCTATAGTTCTATGAACTTGTCAAAATTTCAGCTTTTCTGCCTCTTCCTCCAGAACCAGGGAGCACCTACGGGGAAAAAAACTGTCTAAATGCTAAGCTTGTCTCCTTGTGTTTCCTTCTTCTCCTGGATCTTAGTTATAATTCTTTATTGTCTTGAAAACTCTCCAATATCTTCAGGCTTTTAATTTTTAATTTGAAAGTTAATCCATATTTTCCAGGTTTTGTAGTGGGAAAGTTTGTCCTAACTACCTAGTCTTCCATTGCCAAAAATGCGGCAATCTGGTACTACTTTCAATTTGTCATTATCTAGGGGAATTGAAGATATTTGCACTCCACAACCCAGAAATTCCACAGCTAAGCATATTTACTTTGGAGACAAACTTTGGCAAAATGAACAGTTTTTTTTATAATAGCTATGCCTACCAACGGGAGAGTGGATAGTCTTACAAAAAATAATGCAGGAGTAAAAGTTAATGAGCTAAAGCTATATTTAGCAAAACGGACAAGCCTTGTGAACACAATATGGAGAAAAAATGTAATGTGCAGAAAAAATGTGTGTGTGTGTGAGTGTGTGAGTGTGTAGTGATATATACAATCGGTCAGCCAGTCAGTTCAGTGGTCAGTCGTGTCTAACCCTTTTCGACCCCATGAATCACAGCACGCCAGGGCTCCCTGTCAATCACCAGCTCCCGGAGTTTATCCAAACTCNAGCGAGGAGAGCCTAGTGGAAAGTACCTAATTTAAGTTTAAATGACCTAAAAAAAAATTAAATTGTTTGACCTGCATCGGGCTGTCTTTGCCATCATGCTTTTTTTTTTTTTTTTAAGATGAGAAGGAGCAAACTGCAGTGAATAGCTGAGAGGAAATTCTTCATATTAGAGGAAATATTAGAGGAGTACAATAAATAATTTATCTTTTTGTTCTACCAGTTTCATCATTCTGTAATGTAGGCAGAGCATCTTATTTGTCTGAAAAAAAGATTCTTTAATATAAGTAAATCACTTATCCTTTTAAGTAATTTTAAACATTCCTACTTTAAATTTTAATTTGATGATTCATTTGCTTTGTAAGCATGATATTAATAATGAATGAACACTTGCTAAGTTTCTCTTCTTAAACATTGTTTCACCTTGTCTCTGAGCATCTTTAAGAGTTTCCCTGTTTTCTAGTGGATGGAGCCCAACACTTATCATAATGTGGCCTCACTCAAAGGATTTAAAATGCTATTAGTTCTCTTTTATTGCAAGACTTTTATTTACTGTTCTCTGCCAACATACATTCAATTTTGATTCCAAGCTTTTGCATTCTTGCTGGAATTGATTTTGTTTTCCCTCCTACTTTAAAACTACCAAATTGTAACCCCTCAAGTCCCTCAACACCTTCTTGGTGAATTCCTCCCTGGCTATTATCCATGCAGACTGAGAAATTAGGTAAGCTCCCTGATGGCTCAGATGGTTAAGAATTTGTCTGCAGTGTGGAAGACCTGGGTTTGATCCCTGGGTCAGGCTGATCCCCTGGAGAAGGGAATGCAACCCACTCCAGTATTCTTGCCTGGAGAATCCCATGGATAGCGGAGCCTGGCGGGTTATAGTTCATGAGATCACAAAGAGTTGGACACAGCTGAGTGACTAACACACACACACATACACACACACACACACANAACCCACTCCAGTATTCTTGCCTGGAGAATCCCATGGATAGCGGAGCCTGGCGGGCTATAGTTCATGAGATCACAAAGAGTTGGACACAGCTGAGTGACTAACACACACACACATACACACACACACACACACAAGCCAGATTATCCTCTAGTTGGCTGTCATGTTTTCCATCCATTTAAGGCAGACCTCATGTTGGAAACTTTTCTGGTTTCTTTCCTGTACGTTAATAAAGCATGATATTGCAAGAGATTGGCAATTTAATGAGTGCTTCCTTTATATGAGGAAATATCTAATGTAATTGATGCAGAGTTTTCCTAATATGATGAAAAGACTGGAAGCAACTCTACTTGAGAATGACAGGTGAACAGGGCAGGAGGTTCCCAGGAAGACCTGGCTGAAATGTCCCAGGTCAATAGAGAGATGTACACGTGCCTGAACACACAATTCTACCCAGTATCCAAACAATAGAAGAATAAAAATTTATGTCCCCAAGTTCCAATGACATGATTTACAGAGGCCACCTGAAACTTGGCACACGCCTGTCTGGAAGAGTGACACCAAGGCTCCAGCAGAACAATAAAGCGCCTGCCTCTCTTAAGCAAGATTAAGTCGAAAGCCCCAGAGAGGGAAATACAGGATTTCCCCTGGCTGTCAGGCGGGTGAGTCAGCGTCGCCTGCCCTAAACAATGGATGGAGACACAGCCACTTGGAGACCTTTCATCTTTATCCTTTTTTAGCCAAGCCTGTGCCCTATTTTCATAGGTAGGATGCCTGACGCCTTGCCCACTGCCCTCTTCACTATCTTTTATTAAACAGGAAATCAGGCAGCATTCTTTTCAGGAATGGGGAGGGGTCTGCTGTCAAACAAAATGAAGGCAGAGAGGCAAAACATTTTAACTCAGTTTGAGTGACATCCTGGATCACTGAGATTTCTGATAGGCTATTTTAGACAAAATTATCAAAAAGTAAAGGTATGACTCTAAAACCTAGAAACCCACCTTCTGATAAGAAATGTGTGTGGCCAAATTTCAGCCAGGATTGTTCTATTTTAAACCTAGCACATGAAAGAAAAGAATGTTGTTGCTTAAACTCATATTTTTATTGATTCAATGCCATTACCTATTCAGTTCCATTCGGTTGTTCAGTCGTGTCCG
The DNA here is from genome assembly GCA_006410675.1 of Oreotragus oreotragus. Lineage (NCBI taxonomy): Eukaryota > Metazoa > Chordata > Mammalia > Artiodactyla > Bovidae > Oreotragus > Oreotragus oreotragus. The sequence goes on along the minus strand of SJYX01010026.1, from coordinate 246,901 downwards.
ACTTTTTGCGACCCCATGAATCACAGCACGCCAGGCCTCCCTGTCCATCACCAACTCCCGGAGTTCACTCAGATTCATGTCCATCGAGTCAGTGATGCCATCCAGCCATCTTATCTTCGGTCGTCCCCTTCTCCTCCTGCCCCAATCCTTCCCAGCATCAAAGTCTTTTCCATTGAGTCAACTCTTCACATGAGGTGGCCAAAGTACTGGAGTTTCAGCTTTAGCATCATTCCTTCCAAAGAAATCCCAGGGCTGATCTTCTTCAGAATGGACTGGTTGAATCTCCTTCCCAACTCTAGAAAGAATGAATGGATGGAGCCAAAGCAAAAACAATACCCAGCTGTGGATGTGACTGGTGATAGAAGCAAGGTCCGATGCTATAAACAGCAATATTGCATAGGAATCTGGAATGTCAGGTCCATGAATCAAGGCAAATTGGAAGTGGTCAAACAAGAGATGGCAAGAGTGAACGTCGACATTCTAGGAATCAGCAAACTAAAATGAACTGGAATAGGTGAATTTAACTCAGATGACCATTATATCTACTACTGGCAGGCAGGAATCCCTCAGAAGAAATGGAGTAGCCATCATGGTCAACAAAAGAGTCTGAAATGCAGTACTTGAATGCAATCTCAAAAATGACAGAATGATCTCTGTTTGTCTCCAAGGCAAACCATTCAATATCACGGTAATCCAAATCTATGCCCCAACCAGCAACGCCATTACCCATTCGGACCCAGTAATCACATACACCCACACCTCAGAACAGAGTAAAACCCCACATTCAGTGCTGTGACCTGTCGCTTTCATTTCTAAGGAAAGGTCGAAAGTCTTGAGCATGTTTCACTCTGGGACACACTAGACAGTCCTAGTACCCAAGAGGACCTTCCATGTGTCTGTCAGTTAGGAATTGCACTTGGCTGCTAGCAAGAAAAATTCCAAACTCGCTGGCTTAAACAACGCAGGGGTTACTTATTTTTTCCATTGAAAGTAGACAAGCCAGAGTTGGTACGGGGGCTTCTCAACTCCAACCAGGAGTCAGTCTCCTCTGACCTTTATGCTTCTCCATCCTTAGGGTGTGACCTTGTCCTCAGATTCTCAAAACCTCCTCAAGAGCCACCGTGTAGGGCAAGAGGGAAGGAATGCCAACTGTGCTTGTCCCCTTTAAAGAGTTCCCTGGGGCATCCCACTCAGTTCAGAGCTCAATCACTTTGGGCACTGATAAGAAATGTGTGTGGCCAATTTTGGTTTGGGGTTATAGATCAATTTTAGTGAGCCTATGAACTGACAATACAGAATTGGTGAATAAGGAGGATTAACTGTATATACATTAGTGGGCAAATTGAGATGCTTTAAGTTGAATCTAATTCTCGGTCCCACGTTTACAATCGTGACTACTCTGCATCAGGAGGTTTTACTGGTTTTACTGTTGGCAAAGCTTGGAGTGTGTATTTTATCCAGGCTCTGTTAGAAAGGAAAAGATGGAGAAGGGATATTGTACAGGTAACAGTCTCCACTACAGCAGAGAAGCCCATGGCTGTGGCTATTCCTGGACAGAAGCCTGCCAAGCAAACAGCCTCAAGAGGCCCTCTGTCTCCCCATTAATTCACGCTTAGCTCACAAGCAGAGTGAAAATATGAGTGACTGCCATGCATTAGACAGGACATGCGTTGCTTTGTATGTCCTAATCTTAACGTTCGTGATACTCCTTCATTTCTACAATGCCTCTAACACCCCCCAAACAACAAAGTCCTTTTAGTATCAAATGGAGACAGAAACACCAGCATCACAGAGTGTTTCTATGCCATCTTATGTTCCTTGCTTAGATTTTAGCGCTGCTTGTTTACAGACTGCTTGGCCTAGCTCTGAGGAGCTCTTGAAAATAAAGTTCCGCACTGAGACTTATTAGGGCTCTTTAAGAATTCAACCTAGGGACAGTTCTGTTTCTCTGGAGTTTGGTTTTTGTTTTTTGTGTTTTTTTTTTGCAGTGGGAGGGGAAGTCTTATCCAAAGCAAGATCCAGATTTCTTGTGGTTTTGCTCAATTAGAGGATCATTATCTCACCTTCAGAAACAGTGTCCAGTGTTTCACACCAGACAAGGGACACCTCCAACATCATGGAAGTAACGGTTCCCTAGAGGAACTTGGTTGCCCTGTTCAAAGTCAGCATTTTACATTCCCCATTTATGCCACTGGATGTAAATGTTCTAGGCAATTTTAGAAAGCATTCTCATTGCTATATGAAACAGGCCTTAGGAGCCATCTCTTTCTGCTTCTTCCTGATACAGAATAGTCACGATTGTAAACGTGGGACCGAGAATTTGATTCAACTTAAAGCATCTCAATTTGCCCACTAATGTATATACAGTTAGCCCTCCTTATTCATGGATTCTGTATTGTCAGTTCATGGACTCACTAAAATTGATCTATAACCCCAAATCAATATACAAGGCACTTTCACAGTCATTTGCAGACTGCAAGTGGCAAAAAAAAAAAAAAAAAAAATTTGCATAGATAGCTCAACACACATGCCCATCTGAGGTCAAACAAGGAGATACTGTGCCTTTTTGTTGCAACGCTCAGACTATAAACAAGCACCTTTCGGGGGCACTCCTTGGTGGCACATGTCTGTGCTTTTTATTGGTGATTTTGCTTTTTTTTTTTTTTTTTTCACAACTGGCAGTAAATTTTAATGATTGAGAAAGTGCTTGGAAGAATTTTCCATAGCTACCATACGTAGTACTAAGTGCTGTCCAATGTGATCTCCGTTAGAGAGGAAACACATCCTAAATAACCTTCCTTTGCACACGAGCTAGAATGTTGTTGGCTGTGAGTTCAATGTTAGTTAATCTACAATGCATGTTAAATGCTGTTAAGCAGATATGCACCATGAAGTCAGGTATATGTGGATTGACTGATTGATAAAAATGTGGCCAGAGGCTCTCAGGAGCCTAACAGGATATTTCCTCTAGAAGCACTGATTCAGTATTCTCTCGCTGGGTGTCCACGGGGACTTCATAGACCATAACGGCAGAGACTAATGAGAATCAACTGTATTCTGCTCCAATTAACCCCTAAAGTGGTTCTTTCTTTGCACAGTCGAACCAGAGTATTTAGGTGTTTATTCTCCTTGATTTTCTGTCTCTGTGGTTTAACTGCCTTTATTGTTGAATCTGAAAAGTTATTCTTTGCTTTAGAGAGATGAGGGGGAAAAAAGTTTTCAAATCTCTTTTTTATGAATCAGAAGGAAAAAAAATGAGAGTACATAATTTTGTGCTCTACAATTCAATCTTGGAATCTACACTTAATTGTTTTAATTTTCCAGCTATTATCTATGTGGAGCTGATTTTCAGAGACAAACCAACTCATTTCCTAAAAGCAGGCATAGATGCACTGCAGCCGTCAAGGACAGCCGGTGGTTCTGGCTGATGATCTCTCTCGAAGCAGTAAAGTGTTGTGAAAGTGTTAGTCACGCAGTCATGTCCTCCTCTTTGCGATTCAATGGACTGCAACCCGCCAGTCTCCACAGTCCATGGAATTCTCCAGGCAAGAATACTGAAGTGGATAGCAATTCCCTTCTCCAGGGTTCTTCCTGACCTAGGGATCAAACCCGGATCTCCTGCACTGCAAGAGCATTCTTTACCATCTGAGCCAAAGGGAAAACCTTTCATTTGTCTCCCAGCATGATAAATTTCATGGTGTCTGCTTCAATAAATTTTCTCTTCTCTCTCCTTCTCCCCGACCCCCTGCCACGCACACACCACTCACAGAAACACACAAGGTTTTGGATGCTTAAGACAATTTCAATTCGATATCATTCATTCCTTTAATGACCGTGTATCTAGCATCTGTGTTGGACTCTGGAAATCATTGTGGGATATGAATGAATGGCTTAGATCCCAATGAGGTTCTCAGGGAAATCCAAATCTAGTGAAGCAGTAACTAAGAGAGATTGGGGAATACTAAAAGAAAAATAAGGAGGGAAGGCAGTGGTGTGTGCTTATTCCCGACCCCCTTGACATTACTGTGGCTTGGCTAGATGAAGCTAGAGCCTGAAAGCAGAAATGTGTGCAAAGTGACAGGAGAGTGGCTGTGCATGTTTGCATCTGTGTGCGTTTGTGTGTGTGTGTGTCCTCAGCCTCCCATTTCTGTGGCTGCTACAATATTATCCCTTGGACTGCAAAGAGATCCAATCAGTCCATCCTAAAAGAAATTGGTCCTGAATATTCATTGGAAGAACTGATGCTGAAGTTGAAACTCCAACACTTTGGCCACCTGATGCAAAGAACTGACTCATTTGGAAAGACCCTGATGCTGGGAAAGATTGAAGGTAGGAGGAAAAGGGGATGACAGAAGATGAGATGGTTAGATGGCATCACTGACTCAATGGACATGAGTTTGAGTAAACTCCATGAGTTGGGGATGAACAGGGAGGCATGCTACAGTCCATGGTGTCACAAAGAGTCAGACATAATTGAATGACTGAACTGAACTGAACAATATTATTCGAGGCAAGGAGATCTTTTTTAAAAAAATATATAAAGCAAGACCCATGTGTAGGTCCACAGCTGCCCTTTTCTTCCTCTTTAATTGGGAGTTCTTTCATAAGGCCTCATGAACACTTTAAATGTCACAACTTTCAGCTTTGTTTTTCAAGATGAACAAAACTCTGTAATTTACTTAAAGTCACTAGCAATGTATCTTGTCCTGTTCTGCAGTGTCAGGAAATCCAGTGATGACTCAGAATTTATGGGAAGTACCAGAATTTTAAGTCTCAATGAGAATCTAGCATTTATCATATTCCTTCTTCCTGGCTTTTCATAATGTGATTAACTTATGCGTGTATAAGATAAACTAAAGACTGGTTGACATATCCAAAACCTCTGCCTTGTGATGTCTCTGGAAGAGCCATGCTTCTTCTGGGATCTTTTAGTATTTTCCTCATTATACGTAAAACTCTGTGGAATGAAAATGAGCCTTTAGACCTTGTCCCCTTGAAAAATCATATAATAACACCTGAATTTAGTCCAAGTTCTCCTTCTCCATTCTAAGAAGAAGATGTGCACACAAAAAAGAAGAAAGAGAGAGAGAAAAGAGAGAAATGGAGAAAGAGAGCCTCCCAAAGAGAGACAGAGGAAACAAAAGCTTTGCAGCAGCTGTACAATGATCACAATAATACCGTCTATTTACACGCAACCTACTGTCAGGAGTTATTTGAGATGGCCCACAAAATTAAATATTAAATAATTAAAATAATGAGCAACTTTTTAAAAAGAAGAAACAATAACGAAGGGGAAGTAGTTATGAAGCCAGAGAACACTGAGCAAAGGTAATTTAAAAAACTGAACATCACAGTTTAACTCTGAGCTTCCTGCAACTAAAGCAGAAGTTGAGAATCCATATGAACAAATCCTTCACCATCCTATTAATGGAGAAAAAACCACTGCACTATGAGATCCTACTTCCTCATGAAGTTTGGCATCCTAATAAAAAGTGCATTGTGTGAAAAAACACACACAAGACAGCAACAGACTCACAGGACATAAAGAACAGATTTGCAGTTGCCAAGGGGGAGGAGGGAAAGGAGAGAGAAGGATTGGGAGTTTGGGTTTAGCGGATGCAAGCTATTAGAGAATGGAAGAACAAGGTTCTAATGTATAGCACAGAGAACTATATACAGTCCCCTGGGATAAACAATAATGGAAAAGAATGTGTTAAAAATAAACATATATATATGTATATACCTGAGTCACTTTACTGTACAGCAGAAACTGGCACAACATCATAAATCAACTATGCTGCTGTTGCTGCTCTTTAATTACTGAGTTGTGTCCGACTCTTTGTGACCCCATGGGCTGTAGCCCACAGGCGCCACTGTGCATAGGATTCTCCAGGCAAGAATACAGGAGTGGATTGCCATTTCCTTCTCCAGGGAATCTTTCTGCCCTGGGGATTGAACCCACATCTCCTGAACTGCAAGCAGATTCTTTACCATCTGAGCCAGGGAAGCAAACATACTTCAATTAAAAAAAAAAAAAAGTTTAAAAAAAAGTGAATCATGTGAATCATTACAGGAGCCAGATTTCAATCCACATGTACCTTCAGCTATATGAACAAGGCATAATCGCCTTCCCTTCAAGAGCTATTTCATCAGAAGGTGGAAGGACCACAATGGCTCTGACTCTCCAAAGGCGTGGGGTGCCACGTGAGACGGTGCCTCCCACACCCCACTTCTGTCTGGGGACTTACGCGAGCTGAAAAACAGCTGTGTCTGCAGCTCCACCAGCTCCTTCAGCTTCCACTGGACCCTGTTTTTCAGCTTTGAGTCCTAATTGGAGTGTCTGTGTCTTTGTGTGTGTGTGTGTGTGTGTGTGTAGCTCCATGGCAAAGGACAATAATTTCAATCCCAGATCACTGGTGTCATCAAAGTCAGAAGAGGTGGGTTGGAGCTTATAGTCTGGATTTGTCCCCAGAGCTTCTAATCTGTCCTCACTCTTCCCTGGTTCACTTCTGGTTGTATTTCCTGTCTACGGGTCTTAGTGACCCTATGGGATCATTTTATTCCCACTGCTAGAATCATAGACTTCTTCACATGCTTTTATAAATAAATAAAGTCTAATTCCCATAATAAATCCTTTAGTCCATATCATTCTTACTTCTGTTTTGCTTGATCAAACTTTACCTGATACATGTCTAGTGCCTGGAATTGGGGTACTGCCAAAATGGAAGCCTTAAACATGTGGCATTCTCTTCTATACTGTATGGTGAGCAAAATCTAGGATGTTCTTGATGACTAATAAGCCTTAAAGGCTGTGAGAAAATTGCTATTGGCTACAAAAGAAAAATAAATTTGTGTTACATAGTGGCAGAAATTTTGACAGCCCTCTGGCCTTTAATGAGTTTCCTTGGTAGCCCAGTGGTAAAAATCCACCCACCCATGCAGGAGACACAGGAGATGGGGGGTTCGATCCTTGGAAAGGGAAGATGACCTGGAGAAGGAGTTGGCAGTTCACTCCAGTATGCTTGCCTGGAGAATGTCATGGACAAAGGAGCCTGGCAGGTTATAATCCATGGTGTTACAAAAGAATTAGACATGGCTTAGCAACTAAACAACAATGCTCTTTAATAAGGTGGAAAATAGAAAAGATACTTAATGAAGTAGAGTGGTTGGCTAAGGAAATTTCTAGGAAGAACTTTGAAAATGCCAATTAATATCTTTTGGTCACATATGATAAGATATCCATGGATACATAAGCTAAAATAAAGTAGCAGGTACTTTTGCAAGCAGAATTTTGAAGCAATAAAAGAGTCAGGTCTTGCTGGATCTGAAAATAAAACCAGCTCTTATTTCCAGCTTCTCTAGATGGCAAAATATTCTCAACATGAAAAATAGCTTCAGAACAAAAAACAAATCCAGGACTGTGGCTGTAAGGCCCTTCGTTAAAACTTCAAAATGATTTAAGGGTATGTCTAGTAAACTCTCCCAACTAGACCCAAAGGATTTCAGCCAACAGAAGGGTGTTATCTCATAGAATCAGACTCTCAGTCCAAGCTGGAGAATTGTGGGCATAGACTTTGTATAATGGAATAAATGCTAGTAAGATTCATAGCAAATCTATAAAATGTTTTAATATAATTACACTAGCAGAAGCTTTGTATACTTGGATTAAAAGAACAGAGACAGGGCTTCAGGAAGCAGGATGAGAAAGTTACTAAACAGGAAAAAGTGAGTCATGTCTTATGGCAAAGGAGGTATATTCCAGAGTGAAGAGCTCACAGTTCTGAGTGCAGAGATGAGATGGGCCAAAAAAAAAAAAATCATACTCAGGGAGACTCTAATTAAGAAACTGTTCTATGTGCCCCGGTAGATTTCAGTATTTCTGTGGACCAATGTGTGCGGTGTACCTCCCTTCCTGTTCTTATTAAATGAGAATGTCTATTTCAGTCCTTCTTGTATTCATTTACTAGCATGTCATAACAAACTATCACCCAATGGGTGGCTTAAGCCACAGAAATTTATTGTCTCATGATACTGGAAGTCCAAGACAGCAGGATGGGTCTTCCCTGAAAACTGGGGCAAGGATTTGTTGCAGGGAAATCCCCTGGGCTTGTAGCTGGCTGTTCTCTCCCTTCTCTTCCTATTACCTTCCCTCTCGGCATGCTTGTGTATCACTTTAGTCGTGTCCCACTATTTGCTACCCAACCCAGGGTCTCTTATATCTCCTGCGCTGGCAGGCAGTTTCTTTACCACTATCACCACCTGGGAAGCCCTCCTTCCTGTATGCCTCCCTCTCTGCATGACTGTGTCCAAATCCCACACTTCCTTTTTAATAAAGTCTTGTTAGAACAGTTAGCTCTTTTTAATAAAGTCTTGTTAGAACAGTTAGCTCTTGACTTTATTATTTATTTTTAAATTTTTGGCAGCTTTGCCTGACATGTGGGATCTTAACTCCCTGACCAGGGATCAAACCTGTGCCCCCCTGCAATGGAAGTGTGATGTCTTAACCACTGGACAGCCAGGGAAGCCCCTCCCCCCTTTTTTATAAGTTACATCGAATTAAAGACTTACCTTCCCTCCTGTATGACCTCATCTTAATCAATCTTATATGAAATGGCCTTGTTTCTAAGCAAGATCCCATCCTGAGGTACTGGAGGTTAGAACACCACCATGAGAATTTGCAGGAGACAGGCTTCAGCCCATCACAGTTCTATCCCTGTATCACCATTGTAAAATAATGTAAAACATTCTTTATTCAAAAAATGAAAATCATGGTATCTGGTCCCATCACTTCATGGCAAATAGATGGGGAGACAATGGAAACACTGACAGACTTTATTTTCTTGGGCTCCAAAGTCACTGCAGACTGTGACTATAGCTGTGAAATTAAAAGGTGCTTGCTCCTTCTAAGAAAAGCTATGACAAACCTAGATAGCATATTAAAAAGCAGAGACATCACTTTGCCAGCAAAGGTCTGCCTAGCCTAAGCTGTGGTTTTTTCCAATAGTCGTGTATGGATGTGAGAGTTGGACCATAAAGAAGGCTGAATGCCAAAGAATTGATGCTTTTGAACTGTGGTGCTGGAGAAGACTCTTGTGAGAGTCCCTTGGACTGCAAGGAGATCCAACCAGTCCATCCTAAAGGAAATCAGTCCTGAATATTCATTAGAAGGACTGATGCTGAAGCTGAAGCTCTAATACTTTGGCCACCTGACGCGAAGAACTGACTCATTGGGAAAGACTCTGATGCTGGGAGAGATTGAGGGCAGGAGGAGAAGGGGACAACAGAGAATGAGATGGTTGGATGGCATCACTGACTCAACAGACATGAGTCTGAGCAAACTCCCCTAGACGGTGAAGGACAGGGAAGCCTGGGACAGTTCAGCCTTTGGGGTCGCAAAGAGTCGGACACGACTGAGTGACTGGCAACAGCAACCACCATTGTGCATCGAGTGGGTGCACCGGCGATGGGGACGCTAACTAGCATGTTTACAGGGTTACAAATTGAGAGCGAATGTACTGCACCCAAGTAACCGCCTCTGCACCTATATGTGGTTTGGATGGAGAGAGACTAGACTTCATGATGATACGGTAAGTGCATCAGATTTTAGGGATCATGAAGGAAGTGTGAGTACAATTTGTATATGACCGACTGTGACCTAGAATAGCCATGATAGTATCTATCATCCCAGATGATCTTCTGGAACCTGACCTTGCCATTCCTCCATCAAAAGATGGAACAAAGGTGGGGATAAGAAGCAATTTTATTTTCACATCCAGCAAGACCTGACTTCTTTATGTCTTTCCATAATCCTGTTTAAAAACAGACATTCAACTTTATTTCAGCTCCTCACTTTCTTGAATTCTCCTTCCCTGAATCTGTGCTGATTGCAATGACTAAGCCAGGAGAAGGTGGGAGAAATGACACTTGAACTCACAAGCAGCCTTGTCGGTTCAGTCTGGATCTCTTAGAGCATTAGGAGAACTCTCTCTTGGAAAACGGTTGCCATGGTGGGAAAAACTCATGGAAAGACCATGTTCCAAAATGATAGGCACAAAAATTTATAGACAACAATATTTACTGAAACATCATTTATAAATTAGCAATAGGCTACACTTTCAACAATAGACTGCTGATTTATACAGTATTCATGTCATTAAATATTGGGCAACCTTTTAATGTCATATTCACACATTAAAACATTCACATAGACTGTGAATAAAAGAAATCAATATTTATATAACCACCAATGAAGGTAAAATAAAAAAGCTATATATTGTATGCCATATGTTCTTAATTTTATGAAAAACACATCCATATTTCCATGCTCATATTTTTTAAAATATGTAGACACAAAACCAACTGGAAGAAAATAAACTAACCTGTTAATAACTGTTATTTGAAGCTGGTAAGACTGGAACTGATTTATATTTTTGGTGCTCTATTTTTTGCATTTTCTATATTGTTGTTATAAACCTCTATTACTTTGATGATGATTTTTAAAAGAAAACAAATGCCATGAAAAACAATATGTCATGATCAGAAAATTAGGGTTATTTACCCATGATTATATGGTACATTGCGATTGAAATCAGAGGGTTTTGAGTCTTGAAGCCTAAACTTTGCCAAAGGGAACACACTTGATTTTTCTACATTAAGACTCATCTATTGATATGATATTCAGTACATTTGCAAGGCTTTATACTTATGAAACAAGAGTGACATCAGAAAAAATTTAATTAAGCACATATGAGGAATCATAGCACAAACTGCCATACTCATTTTAGCCAAACTCAAACTCAGATTCAAAAATGAACTTATTTTTGCCATGTCATAGGAAAACTCATATCTGTTTGGACCTGTCCTGTCTGAGTTCTTAAAACTGGAGACCATTAAAAGCAAATTAGTCACATTTTCTCACTTCGTACATGTAACTCAATTTGGTTTTTCAGTTTTTTATGAATTATTTTTATTGGTTCAAATTCAGACCTTTGATGTAGGATTCACATTGAAACATATTATATATCCCTTAATGGATACAAAATCTTATCTTTATAACACTCTGCATCTCTCTGGGAGCTTAAATAAATGGAACAAAATTAGGATTATTAAATGAAGCATTGGAACAGTACTCAGTTCCATGTTCACAGAATTAGATTTATCAAATGAAGCATTGGAACAACATTTCGCATTGAGATAGCCTAGCTTTCAGTGAGTAAAGAGCTTTACAATAAAGGCTTTTGTTGAGAGATTATCTGAGGATAGTTCTATAACTGTACTTGCAGTCTACGCAGCCTTTCAGCAAATGTTGATATAATGTTATTGAACACAGAAAATATCCTAGGTGTTCAGGGAACCAGATAGATACATTTTGTGCTTTGAAATATCCACATAATAAACATATAAACAGATACAAACAATACAAACATCAGTAGTATATGGGTATAAATATTGTTAATGTATTAATTGCATGTATAATGAAATAATGGTAATCTCACAGCATGATAAATGCTATGGAAAAAATAAGATTGGGCTATGGGCCAGAAATTAGTTGGGGTGATCTTTTGACTGAATTCTGTATTCATTTCCAGGATTGCTATATCAGTTATCACAAAATGAGTCAGATAAAACAATAGAAATTTATTCTCCCATGGGTCTGGAAGCTGGAAGTCTGAAATCAAGGTGTAGGAGGATTCAAGCTGTCTCTATAGACTCCAGAGTGGAAATCTTTCCTCACCGCCTATAGCTTTGGAACGAGTCTAGCTACGCCTGGCATTCTTGTCTCGTTTGGTGCATCACTCAGCTCTCTGCCTCAGTCTTTACACAGCCTTCTACCCCGTGTGCCTCTGTCCAAATGCTCCCTTTGCTTATAAGGATACCATCAGTGGTTTAGGACCCACTCAAATCCAGTGTGTCTTCATCCTAACTTTATATTTGTAACGATTCTATTTTCAAATGAGGTCACATCCACAGGCACTAGGAGGTTAGAAGTGTAGCATGTCTATATAGGAGACACAATTCAATCCATAATAAATGCTAAGAGAAGGTCCTTATGGAAAGAGTATGGTAGAACTAGAATCTGACTGATGGGAAAAAAAAAAGGAAGAAAGTGAAAGTCACGTCTGACTCTTTGTGACCCCATGGGCTATAGTCCATGGAACTCCAGGCCAGAATACCAGAGTGTGCAGCTTTTCCCTTCTACAGGGGATCTTCCCAACCCAGGGATCGAACCCAGGTCTCCTGCATAGCAGGCGGATTCTTTACCAGTTGAGCCATGAGGGAAGACTATCAAGCAATCTGGGAAGAAGAAATGGGTCTACNCCATGGGCTATAGTCCATGGGACTCCAGGCCAGAATACCAGAGTGTGCAGCTTTTCCCTTCTACAGGGGATCTTCCCAACCCAGGGATCGAACCCAGGTCTCCTGCATAGCAGGCAGATTCTTTACCAGTTGAGCCACGAGGGAAGACTATCAAGCAATCTGGGAAGAAGAAATGGGTCTACGCAATGGGCATAAAGTCCTAGAGCTGGAGCGCTCCTCCTGACACAGAGAGAGAGAGAGAGTGAGAGAGAAGGAAAGAGAGAAACTAAGACCATACATGTGAGCACAGACCCCATCAGAGAGAGCTTCATAAGCTCACATAAGAAGTTCAGGCTTTACTCTCTTCAGCGTGAAGCTGTGTGCGTGCACGCATGCTAAGTCGTTTCAGTCATGTCTGACTCTTTGTGACCCTACAGACAGTAGCCCACCAGGCTCCTCTGTCCATGGGATTCTTCAGGTGAGAATACTGGAGTGGGTATCCATTCCCTTCTCCAGGGAATCATCCCAACCCAGGGATCGAACCTATGTCTCCTGTATTGCTGGTGGATTCTTTACTGAATGAACCATCAGGGAAGCTGCTGAAGGGCTTTTATCCACAGAAAAAAATTAAGATGAGATCTATACTGTAAAGGAAACACTAGATGTTACACACAAGAATAGTAAACGCAATTTTGTGGCAATCCCAGAGAAAAATGACTGGTGCTTGCAGAAGTTAGTGAGATTTGCTCTGAGAAGCTGGTGCATCAGAATCCACTGACCTGGATGTAAGGAGACAGGAGACAGGTGGAGGGAAGAAGAGCCCTGCGGTGGATCCTAGTATAGTTGCCTGAGAGAAGATGGACGTGGACAGAAGTAAGCTTGTGGAGCGGAGGTCGAGTTTAGCTTTTTTTCCTGTGCTGTCTTCTCCACTGGTAGATATGCTTGAGTGGAGAAACTGCGGGGCAGTAATATGGAGGAAGAATGTGAACAGCATTTGAAATAGGTGTTCCCCATCTCCTTAAACCTTATCAGATGGGCCATCTGAGGCACAACTCTCCTTCCCTCTTTATCCCGCTTATATGTCTTATCACAGTGCCCTGCCTTCTATGCTCTCTTGGGTTTAGTGCAGCTGCCAAATTATTGACATGTTTTACCTGCTCTTTCAAATGTCAGAACCAACGCAGTGGGAAAAGGCAGGCAGTAGAGTCACACAGAGCTGGGACTGCCATCCCAGCTCAGCTGCCCAGTGTTCTGTGTGATACTCGCTTCTCGAAGACTTAATCCCCATTGGTTCAACAAGTTGTTGGGAGGATGATTTCAGATTTCATACGTAGAGATCGATAGATGATAGAGAGAGAGAGAGAGATGATAGCTCCTCTGTCGATGGGATTCTCCAGGCAGGAACATTGGAGTGGGTTTGCTTTCTCTTCTCCAGGGAATCTTCCTGAGCCAGGGATCAAAACTGGGTCTCCTGCATTGCAGGCAGATTCTTTACTGTCTGTGCCACCAGGGAAGCCCTGATATAAATATAGGGTTACACGTTGATAGGCTTCCCGGGTGGCGGTAGAGGTAAAGAAACTGCCTGCCAGTACAGGAAAGGTAAGAGACGTGGGTTTCATCCCTGGGTAAAGAAGATGCCCTGGAGGAGGGCACAGCAACCCACTCTAGTATTCTTGCCCGGAGAATCCCATGGACAGAGGAGCTTGGCAGAATGCAGTCCACTGGGTCACACAGAGTTGGACATGACTGAAGCATCTTAGCACTCACGGTGCCTCAGTGAAAAGAATCCTCCTGCAATACAGGAGACCCAGGTTCAATCCCTGGGTCAGAAAGATCGCCTGGAGAAAGAAATAGCAACCCATTCCAGTATTCTTGCTGGGAAAATCCCACAGACAGAGGAGCCTAGAGTCCATGGGGTCGCAAAGACTTAGCGACTAAGCAACAATAATACATATGGCTATTTTAGTGACTAAACAGTAGTGACAATACATAGGATATAGATACAAATATGGTAAAGCCTACCATGAGCGTAGGCTTATGAGAAAAGTAGAGGAAGAAAGAAAAGCCAGGAGCAAAGCCACATGTGGATGTAGTAGTTTCACACATAGGCTCTCTGTGGTCTCTCTGTGGTTTTGGGTTCAGATAGATCCAAATAAGAAACAAGACTCCGTGCATTCAAGTATTAAATTAACCTCACTTTCCACAAATAGCCAAGTCCCAATTTTACAGGGCTCTGTTGATTTGTAAAGAGCAGGAAAGTTGCTTGGAATAGGAGGAGCCTCTGGAACACGACTTCCCTTCACTCTGTCCTTCCTCTTCACTCTGCCCAGAGCCCTGCCCTCCAGAACCTTGACTAGTTCTGGTCATCATCTAGTGCTACATTTCACATAGTAATTTTTCAGACTGTAACCTTTCTCCGGAATTTTTCTAAAAGAGAAATGAATGTGCCTTCTCCCACCTTTCTCATCAAAATAAAAAAATAAGTGATAAGACAACACAGAAGCATTGCCCAGGCATGTAGGGACAAAATCAGGAGAACGTCCAGCTTCCTGTTTACAGTGGTGGCAGAAGAGCCTGAACCAGGAGCCACACACAGCTGGTCAGGTGTCTCGTGATCCCTTGTGGTCCAGGGAGTCTCTGAAAAACTGAGTCCTGGGTCCACTACAGCCTTGCAGGGCTCCAAGAACTAGCAGCTTTGCAGACAGAGTGAATTGAACCCAAGGGCCAGGACTCTGCCTTACATCTCTTTTCTGATAGGCTGCAGCCTCTCTCAGCTCTAAAATGCAATGACATATTTGGCTTTAAGTGTTAGAGGTTCCACGACAAGGCTATTCTCAAAATCCTGTTACATAGACAACGCATTTGATGCCTTTCACAGTATTCATGGTTTCTAGCCCAGATGGTAAAGAATCGGCCAGCAATGCTGGAGACCTGGGTTGGACCCCTGGGTGGGGCAGACCCCCTGGAGAAGGGAATGGCAAACCCACTCCAGTATCCTTGCCTGGAGAATCCCTTGGACAGAGGAGCCTGGTGGGCTACATACAGTCCATGGGGTCGCAAAGAATTGGTCATGACTGTGTGACTAACACTAAGGCAAGCTGAACATTAAACTAAATTCAAGATTTATGCAGCATTCCACGTTTTTTTTTTTTTTTTTAATTTTTTTAAGTGGCATCATGTGTCAGTGACTTCCTGCCAGGAGTGCAAAGAGGAAGGAAGGTGAGGAAGCCAAAACAGCAGGATTCCTTTTCGTACAGTATGAACCTTTCTGATGGACCCCAGGGGTTTGGGAGTCAGAAGGTAGCACAAAGGGCCAGTGAGCCACAACCTCACAGCTGCTGGGGCTGCAGCCTCTGGCCACGCTTCCCAGCTGCTTCCTCCTGGGTTAGAAGCCGGTGGACACGCCAGCCAAGAGCTGAAGTCCCCTCTGGGATGTGGAGCCAGATTGGACCAGAGGAAGGTCCGGGAACACGGTGTCCTGAAATGCTTTAAGGTTAGACAAACAGAAGGCTGGAGGGAGCTGGAATTGGAGACAGAAGCCCCATAGTTCAAATGTGTGTAGCTCATCCTGGGGCTTTGCATCTTTTCTATTAAAAGTGGAAATAAAGGGAAAAAAAGTCAGTGGACAGCACAGCTAGACATGCATGATATACTTTTTGTGATTTATTGATAACCATCACTGCTCAGGTGTGTAATCCCATATGGATACCAGCCAAGCAGCTGAGTAGAAACTGACCAGGGAGGAGAGCTGACTGCGTTTCATTGACACGTTGGCTCCAGGAAGGTCTACAGGACGTCGGGAGGGAAACAAGGTGTAAAGGCAAATACCTCTCTCTAAAAAGTACACAGAAAGTTATTCTTTATTGCTTTGGTGTATAAAGTGCTGATTCCCAATTCTGTTGGAGAGTAGCTTTGATGGAAGGGGAGGCATTTATTACCTGGAAAGAAACAGGAAGGAGCCTCTGAAATAGTCAAGACAAATCTGTCCACAACTCCAATTTCAGGTCACCCATTGGTTTGTTTTAACCTTTGCTGGGCCACCAAAAAGAGCTTCTATCCCTCAGAGAGTTGCCTCCCTTCCTGGAACCCCATCTGTGAAACAGGCGAGGTGCGGTCGTTCTGGCCACAAAATCTGCAAGATAAAACAGAGGACATGCCTCTGACAGCGCATCAGCTCAACTCATTTTTATCACGAGAAGATTTCTTCAATACACATGAGAACTTAGAACATAATTAACTAGAAACGAAGCTTGACAAGATTTGACAGCTAGTGTAGAACCCTGTGCCTTGAAAAGAAAAAGACAGCGTGGTACCATGATGCCAGGTTTGTTTTTCTAAAAGGCTGATTATAGGAAAGTTAATACAGTCTAAAGGGCTCGGTAAACATGCAGTCAGTCTTTTTCAAGGGCTGTGGACAGATTCTTCAAAGTTCCAAACAAAAGTTGACAAAGTTCAGGGACCATGATCGGTTTTCCTCTGCATTGGAGCCATAAAATCCATCGTAAATTCTAACTGAGTCCACACGATCTTGAAACTCATGTGAATACACTCAATGCTGCTTTCCCTCCCTTTCTGGGCTGTCTGAAAACTTAGATTTGACCTGCTTGAGTAGAAAAGTAAATTTATCTAGAGAGACAGGAGCTTGGATTGTATAGCAGCTGGGCAATTTTTCCAGCATTTTAGAAACTCTCATATTCAAGTGTCAACAAACAAAAAATTAATAAAGGGTCAGTTTTTCACTTCATGCATTTGAAAATGGGCTTCAAATGAGATCTACTTTGTTCATTTTCATTCAAGGCTATTCTCTCTCTCTATTTTTTTTTAACATTTTTATTGGGATATACTTGATTTACAATGTTTGTTAGTTTCTGTTGTACAGCAAAGTGAGTCAGCTATGTTATTTAGTCCCTAAGTCATGTCCAACTCTTTGCAGCCCCATGGACTATAGTCCGCCAGGCTCCTCTGTCCGTGGAACTTGCCAGATAAGAATACTGGAGTGGATTGTCATTTCCTCTCCAGGGGATCTTCCTGACCCAAGGATCAAACCTGTGTTTCCTGCATTTGCAGGTGGATTCTCTACCACTGAGCCACCTGGGAAGCCTGAGATATACATATATCCACACTTTTTTACTCTTTTCTCATATAGGTCATTCACAGAGTATTGAGTAGAGTTCCTTGTGCCATGCAGTATGTCCTTATTAGTTACTATAGCTATACACACACACACACACACACACACACACACACACAGTGTTTTGTAACATCTTATGGAAAAACTTGAACGAACATTTTGACCAACCCCATAGTAGTGTGTATATGTCAACCCCAATCTCCAAGTTCATGTCTCTTCCACTCAAGGCTATTCTTGACCTCTACCCTACACCCAGCAGCACCATCCTTATCCTGTATCATGGCTCCCTTTTTAAATGCTTGGTCCTTCCGTTTCTATGCTATTATCCCTGTAAAATGGAGGAGGGTGCACTTTGGTATGTTTGCAGGAAACAGGACTAATGAGCAAATATAGTCTATGTTTCTTGGTAAAGGCCACAGGAGGCTTTTGAAATAAAATACTTATGTTGCACTAAATGAACAAAGAAATGAATGAATGATTGCCCTTGGGGTCTAAACTACTGATATATTTTTATGTGATTCTACTACCTAGTTCTAGAGACATTAAAAAAATATTTCCAAATAATTCTAGTGATGGCAACTGTACTCAACTGTCTACCATTTCAGGGAGTTTATGCTGAAATCTTCTCCATATGCATAGTTCAAAAACAACAGCACAGCCACAAAGAAACAGCTAGATATGTAAAATTTATTGAACCAGAAGTCACAATCTCCTCTGCTTAGCATCAAAAGAGTCATTAAAATTGTCTAGTCAAATGGTTTTCAAACTGTAACTTTGACATTAGTGAGTTTGAAGTCAACTTAATGGATTGTAACAGCCATTTTTTAAAGACTAGATATAATAGAATGAAAAATTGTTATGGAACTGTACACTATAGTTTATTGTAAAGACCTTGGTAATGTATACACAAGGTTTTGTTTCCTCTTGCTGTTGTATTTAGTTTATGATAAACTTTTCACTGTGTGATATTTATTTTTCTAAATCACTATGCAAATCTGATATTAAAATATACATAGTTAAAAATTGTGTTTCAGAGGTATATGTACATTACTTATATATACATGAAACATATACATTTCTTATATATAATTGAAACAAAAATGTTTCATACTTTTTTATGTGTGGGCAACTTGGCAACACAAGCTATAGATCATATAGAATAGATATAAAAATAAGTACTGGTCTTTTCTCACTACTTTCAGTCCTCTACGATATACCTACCAAGTGGACATCCTGACTGTACTTGAATTACATTATTTAATGTAAAGGCTTTAAATAAATGCCTTTAATTACACTGAGTCAAAATCTGTCTTCTTGGAACTTGTCTATTGCACTGACCATATTTCTACAGGTAGGCACTTTTCAGATAAGCCTGCTTTTTCTTACAGTTAATAACTTTTCAATATCTAGACCGAGATATGTCGTCCTTGCTAAGGGAACTTTGCTTCACCTTATGAAGAATTTCAAGGGCCCAGTTGTCCTTCAGTGGCCTTGAGAAGTATTGTGGCCAGATTTCTCTGTATCCTTCATGGATATAGCTGCATATAGTTCTCACAAAGTCGGACAGAATTAGGTTAGTCTGGGGAGAGGGGAGCCTGGTGTGTCTGTATCCTTCTCCAGAAACGAAAATCGAGAAGGGCCTTTAGGAGTGGCCATGTGTATCCTTTGCTATGCTACTTATAAAACCTGAGAAGCACATGCCAGGAGTTCTCCTTTCTCTGTGGAGCTCCATTTAGAGAAAACCCGAAATCCACCAGTGTCTCAACTCTAACTAGAAGCACGCATTGAGGGGGAGGGAGGAGCAAGTGGGAGGAGATGGTTGGTAAAGACTTATTTTAGCTTTAGTCATAGATTACAGCAACACACGCTACTATAAATATATATAAATATCTCATGCTCACTTCCTGAGAAAAACATGTTAGTTTATATTCACAACTGTTTCCTTTTGAAAGAAGCTATTAATACCAGGAGCTCAGTATCTGAATCTGAACAGCTAATTAAAACGTTAAAGAAGAAAAGCTTATCTTCAGTTTCTTTTTTTAGGAGACTGTGCAAATATAGACAGTGGCTTAAGTAAAGACAGCTGTTTCATTTCACATGCAAAGGCACCCTTTAAAAAGCAGCACTTTTGAAAACTGGTCTTGGCAGTATGTCTATTGCACTGACCATATTTCTACAGGTAGGCACTTTTCAGATAAGCCTGCTTTTTCTTACAGTTAATAACTTTTCAATATCTAGACCGAGATATGTCGTCCTTGCTAAGGGAACTTTGCTTCACCTTATGAAGAATTTCAAGGGCCCAGTTGTCCTTCAGTGGCCTTGAGAAGTATTGTGGCCAGATTTCTCTGTATCCTTCATGGATATAGCTGCATATAGTTCTCACAAAGTCGGACAGAATTAGGTTAGTCTGGGGAGAGGGGAGCCTGGTGTGTCTGTATCCTTCTCCAGAAACGAAAATCGAGAAGGGCCTTTAGGAGTGGCCATGTGTATCCTTTGCTATGCTACTTATAAAACCTGAGAAGCACATGCCAGGAGTTCTCCTTTCTCTGTGGAGCTCCATTTAGAGAAAACCCGAAATCCACCAGTGTCTCAACTCTAACTAGAAGCACGCATTGAGGGGGAGGGAGGAGCAAGTGGGAGGAGATGGTTGGTAAAGACTTATTTTAGCTTTAGTCATAGATTACAGCAACACACGCTACTATAAATATATATAAATATCTCATGCTCACTTCCTGAGAAAAACATGTTAGTTTATATTCACAACTGTTTCCTTTTGAAAGAAGCTATTAATACCAGGAGCTCAGTATCTGAATCTGAACAGCTAATTAAAACGTTAAAGAAGAAAAGCTTATCTTCAGTTTCTTTTTTTAGGAGACTGTGCAAATATAGACAGTGGCTTAAGTAAAGACAGCTGTTTCATTTCACATGCAAAGGCACCCTTTAAAAAGCAGCACTTTTGAAAACTGGTCTTGGCAGTCGTTCTTTGCAATAAAGTTGTGGATTTTTTTCCCCCCACGTTTCAACTGAAAGATTTTGGGAAAGCATATGTCTATTTTGCTTAGATTTTTTTCTTTCTTGAAATTTTTATTGCTTCAGAATGCTAAATTTGTTTCTCTGTATGAAGGAAAGGAAATGTCAGAATCAAAGTTTCTTTAAAAAAAAAAAAAAGTCATTCTTTCTCATCAGCAGTAATGAAAGATTGAAAATACATTTAATAGAGTTTACGGAAATAAAAAGTGTCTCCTGATAAATGTTTAAAGGGATTAACCACAACTACAGAAGAAATGGAAATCTAGTATAAGTTTTAGGCAATCATACGTAATACAATAGGGCTTCCCAGGTGGNTCAGCAATAATGAAAGATTGAAAATACATTTAATAGAGTTTACGGAAATAAAAAGTGTCTCCTGATAAATGTTTAAAGGGATTAACCACAAGTACAGAAGAAATGGAAATCTAGTATAAGTTTTAGGCAATCATACGTAATACAATAGGGCTTCCCAGGTGGCTCAATTGTTAAGAATCCACCTGCCAATGTAGGAGACAGGGGTTTAATCCCTGGGTCAGGAAGATCCCCTGGAGAAGGAAATGGCAACCCACTCCGGTATTTCTGTTTGGGAAATTCCATGGAAAGAGGACTTATATGGGCTACAGTCCGTGGGGTCACAAAGAGTCGGTTGGACATGACAGAGTGCACACACACACACACAGAATAAAATAAAGGCCCTCGAGGCAATTGCTGAAGAGAATGACCGTTTCAGCTGTCAAGTATAGAAAAATGAAGGGAATTTCGGTGTCCGATGAAAGGAAGCCACGCACGTGACCACTGATCATTAACCACTGTTTTCACGTTATTCACCCTCTCTGGGGCTCAGTAATTTTCCTTATGCAAAATAATTCTAAAGCTATTCATATGAATTTTACTTTGTGCCAGACATTGTTCTAGATTCTGGATTCATGCATAAATAGGATAAAGAGAGCTACAAGCAATGCTGATTTCTTGACAGTTGTTACTGAGAAAAAATTAAAAAGTTACATCTCAGACCTCTCCTCTGAGCTCTAGATTCATATACTCAACTGTCTTCTTGGCTTTTTCCGAGGCATTTCAGATTTACAATATACAGAACTGAATTTGGTTTTCTTCCAAAACCTCTCCACTTTCACCTTCTCCAGCTCAACCATCCCCATCAAGGAGCCCAGGACTTAATCTGGGAGTAGCCCTTGATACTTAGCCCATCCCCTGTTCAACTCATCACCAAGCCCCTTTGAGTTTATTTCCAAAATACATTTAGAAAGATCTGTTTAACTATCTGAAACCATAATTGTTCTCTTTAGTTGTCTCTGATGGCCCAAAAGATAATTCCAAAAGTGAGATTGCAAAAACCCAGCTGTTTCACTTCCATGCGTGTAACCTTTTAAAGACTGCCCCTTGCGCTTCAGATAAAATTTTAAATCTTCAGCCTGGTCATCAGCCCTCTGCGTCATTCGGTCCCGCCTACCAGTGCTGCATCGTTGCCCTCTCCTGGCCTTGCTGGTTTCTATCTCCCACCTGCATTGTTTCTAGTGTCTGTTTTCCTGTCCTTCAAACTCACTTCCATCCCAGGGCCTTTGCACAGGATTCCCTCTGCATACAAAGCTCCCCACTATGCCCTCTCCTTGTTCATTTCAACATTCACTTCAAGTCTCAGCTTCAACATTTCTTCTTCAAAAAGACTTTTTATGACTCAAACAATTTAAATGAAGCCTCCCCTTGATTCCTCCTTTATATCACCCGAGGCTTTTCATTTTCTAGCACTTATACAATCCTCTCCACATACTGGTATATTTACTTATCCATCTGAAGTATCTTTTCTTCTCTAGGCTTCACATTCCACACACACAGGGGTCATGTCCATTTTCCCCAGCCTACTTATTCCTCAAGCTCATGGCACACAGTTAGCATTCAATAATGTGCTTGTGACTAAATCTATAAATCAATGAATAAAGGCATAAAAAGACATGCAGCACTGTTTACAATAGCCAGGGCCTGGAAGCAACTTCAGTGTCCGTTGACAGATGAATGGATAAAGATGGGGTACATATACACAACGGAATACTACTCCGCCATAAGAAGGAGTGAAATTGGGTCATTTGTAAAGATGCAGATGGACCTAGAGTCTGGCATACAAAGTGACTTCAGTCAGAAAGGGAAAACCGAATGTCATATATTAACACATGCGTGTGGACTATAGAAAAACAGTACAGATAAACTTATTTGCAGAACAGGACTAGAGATGCAGATGTAGGGAACGGAAGTGTGGACATGGGGGCNTGTCTATTGCACTGACCATATTTCTACAGGTAGGCACTTTTCAGATAAGCCTGCTTTTTCTTACAGTTAATAACTTTTCAATATCTAGACCGAGATATGTCGTCCTTGCTAAGGGAACTTTGCTTCACCTTATGAAGAATTTCAAGGGCCCAGTTGTCCTTCAGTGGCCTTGAGAAGTATTGTGGCCAGATTTCTCTGTATCCTTCATGGATATAGCTGCATATAGTTCTCACAAAGTCGGACAGAATTAGGTTAGTCTGGGGAGAGGGGAGCCTGGTGTGTCTGTATCCTTCTCCAGAAACGAAAATCGAGAAGGGCCTTTAGGAGTGGCCATGTGTATCCTTTGCTATGCTACTTATAAAACCTGAGAAGCACATGCCAGGAGTTCTCCTTTCTCTGTGGAGCTCCATTTAGAGAAAACCCGAAATCCACCAGTGTCTCAACTCTAACTAGAAGCACGCATTGAGGGGGAGGGAGGAGCAAGTGGGAGGAGATGGTTGGTAAAGACTTATTTTAGCTTTAGTCATAGATTACAGCAACACATGCTACTATAAATATATATAAATATCTCATGCTCACTTCCTGAGAAAAACATGTTAGTTTATATTCACAACTGTTTCCTTTTGAAAGAAGCTATTAATACCAGGAGCTCAGTATCTGAATCTGAACAGCTAATTAAAACGTTAAAGAAGAAAAGCTTATCTTCAGTTTCTTTTTTTAGGAGACTGTGCAAATATAGACAGTGGCTTAAGTAAAGACAGCTGTTTCATTTCACATGCAAAGGCACCCTTTAAAAAGCAGCACTTTTGAAAACTGGTCTTGGCAGTTGTTCTTTGCAATAAAGTTGTGGATTTTTTTCCCCCCACGTTTCAACTGAAAGATTTTGGGAAAGCATTTGTCTATTTTGCTTAGATTTTTTTCTTTCTTGAAATTTTTATTGCTTCAGAATGCTAAATTTGTTCCTCTGTATGAAGGAAAGGAAATGTCAGAATCAAAGTTTCTTTAAAAAAAAAAAAGTCATTCTTTCTCATCAGCAATAATGAAAGATTGAAAATACATTTAATAGAGTTTACGGAAATAAAAAGTGTCTCCTGATAAATGTTTAAAGGGATTAACCACAAGTACAGAAGAAATGGAAATCTAGTATAAGTTTTAGGCAATCATACGTAATACAATAGGGCTTCCCAGGTGGCTCAATTGTTAAGAATCCACCTGCCAATGTAGGAGACAGGGGTTTAATCCCTGGGTCAGGAAGATCCCCTGGAGAAGGAAATGGCAACCCACTCCGGTATTTCTGTTTGGGAAATTCCATGGAAAGAGGACTTATATGGGCTACAGTCCGTGGGGTCACAAAGAGTCGGTTGGACATGACAGAGTGCACACACATACACACAGAATAAAATAAAGGCCCTCGAGGCAATTGCTGAAGAGAATGACCGTTTCAGCTGTCAAGTATAGAAAAATGAAGGGAATTTCGGTGTCCGATGAAAGGAAGCCACGCACGTGACCACTGATCATTAACCACTGTTTTCACGTTATTCACCCTCTCTGGGGCTCAGTAATTTTCCTTATGCAAAATAATTCTAAAGCTATTCATATGAATTTTACTTTGTGCCAGACATTGTTCTAGATTCTGGATTCATGCATAAATAGGATAAAGAGAGCTACAAGCAATGCTGATTTCTTGACAGTTGTTACTGAGAAAAAATTAAAAAGTTACATCTCAGACCTCTCCTCTGAGCTCTAGATTCATATACTCAACTGTCTTCTTGGCTTTTTCCGAGGCATTTCAGATTTACAATATACAGAACTGAATTTGGTTTTCTTCCAAAACCTCTCCACTTTCACCTTCTCCAGCTCAACCATCCCCATCAAGGAGCCCAGGACTTAATCTGGGAGTAGCCCTTGATACTTAGCCCATCCCCTGTTCAACTCATCACCAAGCCCCTTTGAGTTTATTTCCAAAATACATTTAGAAAGATCTGTTTAACTATCTGAAACCATAATTGTTCTCTTTAGTTGTCTCTGATGGCCCAAAAGATAATTCCAAAAGTGAGATTGCAAAAACCCAGCTGTTTCACTTCCATGCGTGTAACCTTTTAAAGACTGCCCCTTGCGCTTCAGATAAAATTTTAAATCTTCAGCCTGGTCATCAGCCCTCTGCGTCATTCGGTCCCGCCTACCAGTGCTGCATCGTTGCCCTCTCCTGGCCTTGCTGGTTTCTATCTCCCACCTGCATTGTTTCTAGTGTCTGTTTTCCTGTCCTTCAAACTCACTTCCATCCCAGGGCCTTTGCACAGGATTCCCTCTGCATACAAAGCTCCCCGCTATGCCCTCTCCTTGTTCATTTCAACATTCACTTCAAGTCTCAGCTTCAACATTTCTTCTTCAAAAAGACTTTTTATGACTCAAACAATTTAAATGAAGCCTCCCCTTGATTCCTCCTTTATATCACCCGAGGCTTTTCATTTTCTAGCACTTATACAATCCTCTCCACATACTGGTATATTTACTTATCCATCTGAAGTATCTTTTCTTCTCTAGGCTTCACATTCCACACACACAGGGGTCATGTCCATTTTCCCCAGCCTACTTATTCCTCAAGCTCATGGCACACAGTTAGCATTCAATAATGTGCTTGTGACTGAATCTATAAATCAATGAATAAAGGCATAAAAAGACATGCAGCACTGTTTACAATAGCCAGGGCCTGGAAGCAACTTCAGTGTCCGTTGACAGATGAATGGATAAAGATGGGGTACATATACACAACGGAATACTACTCCGCCATAAGAAGGAGTGAAATTGGGTCATTTGTAAAGATGCAGATGGACCTAGAGTCTGGCATACAAAGTGACTTCAGTCAGAAAGGGAAAACCGAATGTCATATATTAACACATGCGTGTGGACTATAGAAAAACAGTACAGATAAACTTATTTGCAGAACAGGACTAGAGATGCAGATGTAGGGAACGGAAGTGTGGACATGGGGGGCAGATAGGGGAATGAACTGGGAGACTGGGATGGACAGATACTATGTGTCAAGTAGCTAGCCAGTGGGAACCTGCTGGAGAGGACAGGGTGCTCACCTTGGTGCCCTGTGATGACCTAGAGGGGTGGGATGTGGGGAGGTGGAAGGGAGGTCCAGGAGGGAGGGAATATATGCATACATATAGTTGTTTCACTTTGTTGTAG
This sequence comes from Oreotragus oreotragus, assembly GCA_006410675.1. Classification (NCBI taxonomy): domain Eukaryota; kingdom Metazoa; phylum Chordata; class Mammalia; order Artiodactyla; family Bovidae; genus Oreotragus; species Oreotragus oreotragus. The sequence goes on along the minus strand of SJYX01010026.1, from coordinate 220,968 downwards.
AGCAGAAACTAATATAACATTGTAAAGCAACTATATTCTAATCAAAAAAAGAAAGAAAGAAAGAAAGTTGAGAAAAAATTTCAACCTATAATAAATAATGAGCAGTAATTAGGAAACCATACAATGGTAGAAAAAAAAAAAAACAAAAACATAAGATTTAAAGACTAAAAAAAAAAAGAGAGAGTTCCAGGCCTGACTCTGTCATTTAATTAGCTCCAAGATTTGGGGAAACTTACTTAACTTCTGTTATACTCAGTTTTCTCATCTGCAAAATAGGGATGATAATGCTAGTGATGTTGTGAAAGTCAAATAAAGTAATACGTGTGAAAGCACCTGGTAAATAATAAGGCAGTATGAAATTTTTTATTTTTATTTTTTATTTTACTTTACAATATTGTATTGGTTTTGCCATACATTGATATGAATCCACCATGGGTGTACATGAGTTCCCAATCCTGAACCCCCCTCCCATCTCTCTCCCCATATCATCTCTGGGTCATCCCAGTGCACCAGCCCCAAGCATCCTGTATCCTGTATTGAACCTAGACTGGCGATTCATTTCTTACATGATAGTGTACCTGTTTCAATGCCATTCTGCCAAATTTTGTGGTTAAAATGTCCAGGGATAATTCAATGAAAGTGTAAGTTACACATCTCTAGTTTCTCACTTCTGTATTCTTCATTTTCAGGAGATTGCCAGGGAGAAAAATCTGAAGACAAAACAGAATTGAGGGTAATTCTGTATGCTTATTTTCATTCAATTTTTCATGTAATAATTCAATAAGTATCCATTAGATACATTCTCTGTACCAATCACTATACTGAATATCTTTGGCCCTTTAAAGATATAATTAAAGGGATTCTCTGGTTGTCCAGCGGTTAAGACTGCACCTTTCGATGCACACAGTGAGGGTTCCATTTCTGGTCAGGAAACTAAGATCCCATATGCCTTGTGGTCAAAACACTAAAGCATAAAACAGAAGCAATATTGTGACATATTCAACAGAGACTTTAAAAATGGTCCACATCAAATAAACTTTTTAAAAGTTATAAATAAAATAATTTATAACATTTTTTATCTGAAAAGGTAAGTCTAGAGTCTTGTTGAAGCAAACAATAGTGGCAAGTAGCCCAGAAAAAGGTCAGGAAAACCTTTCCCTGAAGAGATTTTGAGGATAAGAAAAAAAAAAAATCTGGAAATGAATTCCGTCTGTACCATTTACTTTGGACAGATTGTTTAGCCCAATTCTTTGTCTGTGGTGAAAATGGAGGTCAGTAACAAGTACTTCCAGTTTTGTTATGAAGAATAACTTAGATATATGAAGAAAATTAGGTAGGCAGTGGTGGTTTAGTTGCTAAGTCACATACGACTCTTTTGCTACCCCATGGACTGTATCTTTCCAGGCTCCTACGTCCATGTGATTTTCCAGGCAAGAATACTGGAATGGGTTGCCATTTCCATCTCCAGAGGATCGTCCCAAACCAGGACTTGAACTCACGTCAGATGTCACTTAATATATTTTCTTCTTTCCCTTTGTTTGCCCAAATCTTTTCATTATATACAAAACTAACCAAGGATAGTGTTCACTGGCAAACAGATCCGTTTGTGCAATGGAAAAAAAAAATACTGGAAAGCTGGTGCTTGGAAGAAAATACACTAGCCCAGAACCTGCTTCTTTTAAACAGCCCTCCTTATGTCCTGTCTTGACTACGGGGAGCGGAAATTCTGGAAGGTACCTGCCTATATGGTACCATCCCATCCACATGCAACTTGTGGATCACTGCCAATCATTTTCTAGTCTGCTGTCTATATCATCCACTGCAAATATTTATACAAAGATGGGAAAGAACAGAGTGACAGCAGAGAAAGTCTTTCCAAGCACATATGGAGTTACCTTCGACAAAAAAGCATCAGCAAATCACAGTCTAAAGGCTTGTGTCACACTTCTGGGAAACAGAAACTGACCTTGTTTCCCTGTGGATAGTCTTGTCTCTAAACAATTCTGAAGCGCCTTAATCTCTCAGATTCATCTGAATGCTCTTAGGCAGTCCTCAAGGAGACCTGCTCAGTGTCATGTGGGAACATTACTAAGGTTTTTTTTTTTTTTTGAAGAGAGAGCTTGCAGTTGATACGATAGCAATTCCAGTAGAGAGTTTAACATCATGGGCTCTGGAGTCAGATAGCCCTGGGTTCAAGCTGTCTCATCACGGCTAAGGGATCTGCAGAGTGAATTCATTTCCTTTAGCCACTGTACCAAACTGCCACAAATTTAGTAGCTTAAAACAATACAGACTCACTATCTTACAGTTCAAGAGACCCCAAGTCTAAAATGGGTCTATGGTGTTGTGCTTCTTCCTTAGAATCTACAGAAGAACCTGTTTCTTTGACTTTTCCAGTTTCTAGGGGCTGCCTGTCTTCCTTGGCTCATGGCCCCATCCCTCCATCCTCAAAGTCTCTCACATCTTCTCTGCCCTCTAACTTCTTTCCTCCTTCTTATAAGGACTTTTACGATTACATGGGCTAACCACATAACAATCAAGATAACCTCCACATCTGGAGATCTTTAATCTACCTACAAGGAAAACTCCCTTTTGCCATTTAAATCCCTTTTTCAATATAAAGTTGCTTTTAGCCTGTACCTGTAGGTTCTAGGGTTTAGAACATGGACTCTTTTGGGGGGACAGTAGGATATTCAGCCTACAGCAGGGAGCAAAGTACCATTGCCTCACTTGTTTTACTGGTCCCAAGAGGATTCCAATATTTCTTACCCCACAGGGCTGGTGTGAAAATTAAATAGAGTCACACATTTTGCTATTTAACACTTCTGTGGAAACACATTAAGTGAACCAGGGGCTTCAAGCACATCAAAGAGACAGGTGGATCGGATCCCTGCTCTTGGTGTTTTTGTTGTTCATGCCCTCAGTCAGTTCCAACTCTTTGCGACCCCATGGACTGCAGCACACCAGGCCTCTNCACACATTTTGCTATTTAACACTTCTATGGAAACACATTAAGTGAACCAGGAGCTTCAAGCACATCAAAGAGACAGGTGGATTGGATCCCTGCTCTTGGTGTTTTTGTTGTTCATGCCCTCAGTCAGTTCCAACTCTTTGCGACCCCATGGACTGCAGCACACCAGGCCTCTCTGTCCTTCACCATCTCCCAGAGTTTGCTCAAACTCATATCTACTGAGTTAATGATGCCGTCCAACCATCTCATCCTCTATTGTCTCCTTCTCCTCTTGCCCTCAATCTTTCCCAGCATCAGGGTCTTTTCTAGTGAGTCACCTTTTTGCATCAGGTGGCCAAAATATCGGAGCTTCAACATAAGTCCTTCCAATGAATTCAGGGTTGATTTCTTTTAGGATTAACTGGATTGATCTCCTTTCAATCCAAGGGACTCTCAAGAGTCTTCTCCAGCATGATAGTTCGAAGGCATCAGTTCTTTGGTGCTCAGCCTTCGCCATGGTCTAACTCTCACATCTGTATATGACTACTGGAAAAACAATAGCTTTGACTAGGCAGAACTTTGTCAGCAAAGTAATGTCTCTGTCTACATTTGTCGTAGCTTTCCTCCCAAGGAGCAAGTGTCTTGTAATTGCATGGATGCAGTCATTGTCTACAGTGATTTTACAGCCCCCCGCCCCCACCAAAATCTACCACTATTTCCACTTTTCCTCCATCTATTTGCCATGAAGTAATTATGCACTTAACTAACTGAGTAAATGAGTCTATACTTCAGAGGACAGTGGCATGCTGGGAATCAAAATCTGTGATTAATTAATAAAAAGAAGATAAAGAGCATAAGCCTACGTGAGTCACTTCAACAAAGGGCAGAGCATGGAAAGGTTTACGAAGCCTCGAGCGGTGACAGTCAACATGGGCAAAGCACTTAACTAACTGAGTAAATGAGTCTATACTTCAGAGGACAGTGGCATGCTGGGAATCAAAATCTGTGATTAATTAATAAAAAGAAGATAAAGAGCATAAGCCTACGTGAGTCACTTCAACAAACGGCAGAGCATGGAAAGGTTTACGAAGCCTCGAGCGGTGACAGTCAACATGGGCAATGTCAATTTCTTGGTGCTCTGCGTGCCACAAAATAAAAATTCAGTGAAATTACTGTTGCTAGAATAATGACTATTTTTATCTTTTAATGAAATGTAATTGATTTACAATGTTTTGTTAGTTTCAAGTGTATAGCAAAGGGATTCAGTTGTACCTATACATATATCCATTCTTTTTAAGATTGTTTTCTTGCAGAGATTATTACAGAATATTGAACAGTACTATATAGCAGGTCCTTATTGGTTGTCTATTTTACATACAGTAGTGTGTCCATGACTAACTTCTAGTGTGCCCCTCCCCCTTAATTTCCCCCTTTGGTCATCATAAGTTTGTTTTTGAAATCTGTGACTCTGTTTCTGTTTTGTAAATAAGTTCATTTAGATCATTAAAAAATCAGATTCTACATATGAATAATATCATATGCTGTGTCTTTCTCTGTCTGACCTATTTCAGTTACTATAATCTTAAGGTCCATCCATGTTATTGTAAATGACATTATTTCTTTTTTTTTTTTTTTTTGTCACTGAGTAGTATTGCATTGTATTTACATATATAAACTTCTTTATCAGTTCTTCTGTCCGTGGACATTTAGATTGTGTCCACGTCCTGACTATTGTAAACAGTGCTGAAGTCAACACGGTTTCATGTGTTCTTTTGATTTATGGTTTTCTCTGGATATATGCCCAGGAATGGGATTGCTAGGTCATACGGTAGTTCTATTTTGAGTTCTTTGAGGCCCCTCCATACTGTTTTCCATAGTTTCTTCACCAAGTTAGATTCCCATCAACAGTGTAGAAGAGCTCCCGTTACTCCACACTCTCTCCAGTGTTTATTGTTTATAGGCTTTTTGATAATGGAATAACCACCATTTTTATATTAGTGAAGCTGCCACAAAGATGTGCTGGATACGCCACTGAATCCCTAGTCATGGGCAGCAGAACATATGCTTCTTCTTTGAAAAGCCCAGAACAAGCATCAGCTTCCATGGTTGGGGAGTTGAATACAGCTGCCCTAGAAATATTTCTCAAGGAAGCTCAGTTCAAAGAATCCACCTGCAACTCAGGAGACTCAGGTTCAGTCCCTGGGTGGGGAAGATCCCCTGGAGAAGGAAACAGTGACTGACTCCAGTATTCTTGCCTGGAGAATTCTACGGACACAGGAGCCTAGCGGGCAAGTCCATGGGGTGGCAAAGAGTCAGACACGACTTAGCAACTCAACCACCACCACCGATATTTTACAAAGTAAAAAGGAAATTTGGTGAGAAAGGCTGCGGGGGTACTCTGCCTGCCCCGCCCTCCTCTCCCTGCCTTCTCACCCCAAGTCACCCTCTCACTCTTCTCTGTTAGTTTGCCTTGCCCCAGCCACACTGACCTCCTGGCTGTCTTTCTTCATTCCCTCCTACTCTTATCTTCAGGCCTCGCCACTTGCTGCTCCTCTGCCTATAACACCCTTCCTCCAGGTGTCTGCACAGCCTCCTCCCTCAGGTTTTTGCACAAGGTCACACTGAGAAGCTTCCCCTGAACTTCCTAACCAAATTCCAACCCTCCCCCACCTCTCCTGTACAACCTGCTTCATGCATTACCTTCTGATGTCATCTAGACTACAAATGCACGCTTTCTTATTGTCTGTTTCCCAGAAGAATGTGAACTCCATGAAGGTAACTTAGGGAAGTTTTGTTTTTTACTTGATCTAGAGTGATTCCCATTATATTTCCAAAGTCTAGAAAGGTTCTAGCTAGAAGTCACGTGCGCTAAGTTTCTTCGGTCGTTTCCGACTCTTTACAACCATATGGACTGTAATCTGCCAGGTTCTTCTGTCCATGGAATTCTCCAAGCAAGAATACTGGAGTGGGTAGCCATGCCCTCCTCCAGGGGGATCTTCCTGACGTGGGGATTGAACTTGCAGTTCCTGTTGTTCTTGTGTTGCAGGTGGATTTTTCACCACGGAGCCATGGGGGAGGCCCAGCTGAAAGTCAACCTTGAATACATATCGTACAAATAAATGAGTGAATGAGTGAATACACTAAAAATGCCCCTAATTCAGTTTTCTAGGAAGGTATCTTCTCCACACACTCTCCCTTTGTGAATTTTTTTTTTTTTTTTTTTTTAAGGTTTTACTATGTGGCTGGCAGGATCTTTGTTCCCCACCCAGGGATCGAACATATACCCAGTGCACTGAGAGTGCAGAGTCTTAACCACAAGAACACCAGGGAAGTCCATGTGCATTTCTCTAGGTGACTAGATGGGAGGAAAGTGAAGGCCACCTCTGTATTTGAAAATGCTAGGACCTGGCAGAAGGTCCCTGAAGGAGAGTCTCTGGGGCACTTTGAAGCTGACACTGGACTCTGGGCAGACTGTTAGTGTTCCATACATCACTGGGAACAGTGGTTGGCTGAATGTGGTGGAATGTGGAAAGCACAGATTTTAAAACTTGCAAAGAATGTATTGCTTTGACTGTGTCTGCCTGATGCCAAAATAAATATGAAAAAAGTCGATTCATCCCTTTTGAGTGCTGTGTACATAGAGCGCCTTTGAACTCTTCCTCCTGGCTTTTTTGACCTTGCTGTTGATATATACACCAGCCTAAGGAAAAATTGCCTATTGTCATTATTTTTATTAAATTACAGCTTGATCCAGTAATTGCAGATTAGCTCTTAGACGCAGTCTCTGAATGGACACTGACTCAGGCTGTGTCACGTCAGCATTCTGTAGTGTCTGAGCCCCAGTCCACCGCCAGACTCCAAATCAATGTCTTTGATTGTTAAGCTTTTCCTGCCTAGGGAAGTCCAGAGGGTGCTGATGTGGGTTGCCAAATGTTTAGACTATACTTTTATAACTTCTCTGGGAATAAAAACTTTTCGGTGGCTGGCAGAACCTTTTATTTTGGTTGTTTGGGAAGATTTTCAGAAGCTAAAAGATTTTACCATGTGTGTTTCTTCACTTTGCGCTGTTCTGATTTAAGCTCTTTTTTTCCTTTTTCCTACAGAGCCCAAACCTGTAATTCTATTGCCACAGATGCATTAAAAAGAATCCCTCTCTTCATTTCTGCCCCGTCGTTGAACACAGCTTTCAGTAACACTGAACACAAGAACAGGAAGGACATTGGCAACTCAACTGTTAAACTGGTCTGCGATTATGCTTCCTTGAGATCACTCTGATGTCACCAGTGTAATCTGAGCCTGGAGCTTTTGTTCACACTTTAAATAGCAGTCCCGGAATGATTCTGCTACAGAGTTACTGCAGTAAGCATTAGGAAGTGAATATGAGACACTTAATAAAGATGCTATGGTTTCTATAATTTATTATTCATGACAAATGATATGCAACCTTAATAAATTAATATAAACTTAGCTGCTCTTGGTGTCGGTGATTGATCTCAAAGGAAAAATAAGATGGTGATTTTTATTATAAAGTTTTATGAACTTTTCTAAGGATTTTACTCTAAGAGTAAGAGGTGCTTTTATATTGCTTGCCACACTTATTCAAAGAAAATTATTGCCTCACGTATCTAGGAAGTTTCTCTGTCCCACCTTTAAACTATAAAATACAGACATAGAAATGCATAGATTGGCTCATCAATATTGCTGTTTATGTACCACAGGAGGTAAGTTGTAAAAAGCTGTTCTCTCCATATTTTTGAAATTTTTCCTCTGTGGCTATAGAGTTGTGTACATTTATTTCACCCAAATCAATATACTTGAGGGTCAGAGTCTGAATTATGATCAAGATCTTGTGGCTTATCAATGTTTATTTATTACAAACCAACATGGGAATAACACGATAGTCTCTTTGCTTATTTCCTCATAGAATTATAATAAAATATTTCTAAGAAGGCATATAGCAATGCCTGCTGAGCTTTCCTAGCAGAAAGAAATTTAAAAATTCCTTAGGAACTAAGTGTTTCAAAAAAACACCTTAAAAGGTTTTTGAAACTGCTGATCATAGTTAAACAAAAGTGAAAGATCTGAAATCTTTGGGGACAGTTATATGTCAAGTTTTTAAATAGCACACTTTTTAAAAAGAAATTAAGTAGTTAAGTCTTTTAAAATATTAATTGATTTGTTTACTACAGATAAAATAAATCATTCCATGAAAAAGGAATTTTTTACATGACAGCATCCATAAAAACCACAAATCAATATGCAGAATTTTGTGCTTCCATGTGTGTGCATTTTTCTTGGAGCAGTATTTATCATTTCTGTCTCATTTGCAAAGATATCCATGAAACCAAAATAAGAACAGAAAAGAAAGTTTTGACCAATGGGAAGCTTGGTTAGTGATGGTATTTGAAGATTATCAAATTGAAAGCTCTGGAAATGAGTAAGTCTCCTATCTGATAGGGCCTGTCAGTGACACATTTTCTCTGTTCATTCAGGATCCCCCCAAAACACTAATGAACTGCTTGAGAAAAAAAAAATAGTAACTTAAATCCTCCAGAGAAGGTATCCTATTTCATGATCCCAATGAAAGTATTCAACTTATTTTCTACTCAAGGAGTTTAAACATATCTCAGATGCTGAACAGTTGTTCAAAGGTTGCATTCATTACATATACTGTACTCATAACTATATTCTCTGCCTCTGTTGTTTTCAATAGAGTGCATGCATACCTCACCACTTTTCACTTGAGCATAACAGTAACTCAGTTATCTCAAAGGTATTGCCATTATTTTCTGATTGAAAGACCATAACATGGAGGGGGGTGCAAATTAAAAAGCAGCTGGATATGATCATGATCTATGATGGTATAGAGAATAATTCCTCTTCCTGTGGAATATAATTCAAACGTGCTATCTTCCTTCATGGAGAACAGAAGTTGTCACTAGTGCACAAGAATGATTTTTAACTTCATCGTATTTTTTATTCATATGAGGTGAAGGGATCCATCACTAGAACAGGTGGGATTAGTTCAGTTCAGAAATCCTTCTATGGCACAGGGATGACCAACTATATCCCAAGATAGCTCATTGTAACTGAAGAAATAAAAGCTGCAAGGTGAAATTGTTCCTTAATACTTTTGTTTCATTAGATCATAATAATAACAACTAAATTTCCCTGATTTTTACTATTCAGTCGACAATTTTCTGGGTGTGTGTGTGTGTGTGTGTGTGTGAGTTAAATTTCTTCTTTAGTACTGTGGTATAAAATTATGTTTGTGCATGTGTGTGTCTATGTATGTGTAGTCATGAAAGTGAAGCATCAGAAAGTATAGTGAATTGATCAGTGACACACAGTGAATGAGAATAGGAAGCAAATCCAGAGAGCCTTCCTTCCTAACCACTAGGTTAGACTGCTTCTCTAACAGGAACTAAAATTCTCTTTTATTCTTTGAAGTGGCAAGTACTTACATGTTATTAATAGTAAGAGAGACAGGAAAGAAGCAAGGCCTCTGAGAAGTCTGACCTGTGTCTGTTTGTCTATCTATTTGGCACTTGAACTCCATGAGGAACACTTCTCAATCATTTTAATTGTATTAAAGATTTCTCAGATGTCGTCTTTCAAATCTGCAATTACAGTAGCACCTGGTTAGCATCTTGGAACATAAGGTCACATATATGTTCTCTTCTGAGTTGACAGTCAAAGCTCTGGGTCTAGATTAACTTGTTGGGGGAAATCATAAACTAGAGCTTCATGGTTTTATTCACTCAGTGTAGACCTCCTCAGCCACCCAGTCCTGGCCCACAGCAAAGGAGGGTTTGTATCTACAGGAGTCTCCGACAGATGAAGTTTACTGAGAAAGGGCCCAGGATATGTGCCTGCCTGGTATTTTTTTCCCATTGTCTGAAGGCAGTCGGAGAATGTGACTGCTGTTCCCTTGGAGAGTCTTCCTAACAAACAAATGATTAAGCTGTGTTCTAGGAATCATGTTGGCTTTCAGAATGCCTAAATCTCCCCGTCTGAACCCCACATGAGGGCTCCCCAGGCGG